>CM076569.1:831778399-832054461 GCA_034641835.2 Pinus albicaulis
TATGGCTAAGGTAATGGTAAAAATTTGGTCACAATGATAGAATATAAATCTAACTGCTGGTCTTTACTTAAATTAAATTCAATATATAGCTAAATTCCATATTTCCAGACAAGCAAATTATAGCTTTAAAAACCCAAAAGAAAGGAAGAAAATAGTCATTGGTATTCGTTGTTATGATGGTAATTTAGACACTTTCTAAGTCACTGAATCTGGGTAGAAGAATTTGGGAGTTTTTTAACAATCCATTGATTCCAAAATGAATCAAAATTGAAAGACTTAATTACGCACAAAAATTGATCCCAACAAAACTGTTTTCAATTTTTTGCATATTCATGTAAATTTTATGGGCAAAAAAACGTACACAATTAATTTTCTAAAAGGTGACTTGGCATATTGTATCCCTGAATTTTTTTACACCACCCACCAACCAAGAGTTTAGTTTTATAGAGTTTTTTAATGAAGTTATAATTTCACTAAGATGGAAAATTTATAATTGAAATCCAATAAGAAATTCTTCAAGAGATCTCACTATAGGAGTGTTTAAATGGTTTTTTATGGAAAAATTAAATTAGCATCAAGAACCCATAGGGCACACTAAATCTTGAAGTTGGACAGCTAAACCCAAATTTTCAAAAAAATTCCACTAGGTTTTCTCAAAACCATGCCTGAATTTTTATTATTTTCTTAACAAAAAAGTGGCATGTTTAGAATATATGTAATTACATAGAAGGTGTCCCTTTTTGAAATTGGCAAGGCTAGGAATTGTCTACATTTTTCATCTCCATTTGACATTTGTCCCTCTGTTTTAGGTCAACTTTAACTTAAGAAAAAAAAAATTACACATCTTATTGTAAAATGAACCATTTTTCTAAATAAAATTTGCTTATATATAAATGAACGTTATATATAATAATGAGGATCTTATCATGGAGGAACTTATTAAATTTGGAATAATCTCAAATCCATAGGAAATTAGTGGGTGTGGAGCCACATGGCACAAATCTAATTTTTTAAATTTATTAAAAGTAATGGACCATTTTGCTAAATAAAATGTGCTTATATATAAATGAATATTATAAATAATAACGATGAACTTATTACAATTGGAATAATCTCAAATCCCTAGGAAATTGGCAGGCCTAATCTAATTTTTTAAATTTATTAAAGTCAATGCAACCTAACAAAATTCGTACTACACTATAGTAGTTGATAAACATGTCACCACGTCATTGATGAAGACATAATTTTACATATAGAAATAAGTGCATATGTATATATGCTTATGCAGAAAGAAGAATACATACAGGAGTTTTCTTTAGTTAGACTTTTTGGATTTTCCAATGCCAAAATCTGGCGGAAAATCTTGATTTGTGTTATTTAAATTGGTTTTTTTACTGTATATATGGATTAAACACCCTAAAAATTCCTAGGGCACTTGGATTGTGCATGGGTTACCCATAAATCTTGTGATTTCAATAAATTCTTGTTGGATTTTAGAGAAATTAGACTGAAAAAATGCACGAGAAAAGTTTCCAAAAAGTCTCACTAAAGACAACTCTATACATATATCCACCTTTATATATGAAATAAATAACACAAAAGATTTGAACACCAATCAACATACAAAGATACACACCCCTAGCTAAAAATGAAACAACAAAAAAAAATAAGAAGAAATCAACCCCAAATTCATAAATGCAATAGTTGGATATTTATCAGTTTTAATATTGCGTCGATGAAGATTAAGGAACCCATGTTCTCATAGTGGGTCACGAAGATCAAGGAACCCATGTTCTCACAGTGGGTCGCTTGGACATCCTTGCGAAGATTAATGAACCCATGTTCTCACAGTGGGTCTCCTAGACGTCCACATTAACCAGTTATGAATTCTTATCAATAATGATTAGGTGGAAGGTAAGGATTTAACCTCCATCAAATATTCTAGAATTTTCATAGTAGTATATACACAAATCAATGATTGTGATTTATCTCCAAAGTAGTTGTCTTTTTTATCCTTTTAATTAAATTAATTAATTAAAAAATTGTTATATGAACGAGTGTAATATGAAATGAGTTATGGTTTTTTGGGCCCGTAGTATTGATAAGCCATAGAAATGGCTCGTGATATTATAACAAAGGCTATTTACAAATTAAGAATCTCAACGGTAAATTAGGGATAAATATATCTAATTAATTTTTAATATCTAAATTAAAATTAAGTTTGTTATTTATTTATTTTTAATGTTTTTGAAAAATAATATTAATAATAATAATTTAATTTTAATATTATAGCTAAATTAAATATTAAATTGATACTATGAAAGTTTTCATTTAAAATTTATAAAGGCATATATATTTTAATCCTCTTTGAATGTGAACCTATAACATTTTACAAAGAAACACATACTTTTAACTGTTATATATATATATATATATATATATATATATATATATATATATATATATATATATATATCCTTTATATTTATACTTTGTAAATATGAAATTGAGATTTATAATTTCTCCATTCCACATACAAAACAAATATATGTAAAATAAACAATTCAATAATGTGAAATTTTTCCAAACTATAAATGCATATCATATACTTAGTAGGTACTCCTTCAAGTCAAGAGTGAAGAGTGTTTACTTGTTGTTTCAAATTAAAAATGGAGAAAATGTTTACTCACTAGTTATTAAAGAAAAGTAAAGCATAATAAAAAAAATTATTAACAATGGTAACACTTAAGTCATGGAAAATTTATCACATCAATTAAATAACTCACTTTCATTTAAAATAGATATTTCCATTTAAAAAAATATATTATAATTCTTTTTTTGGTAAGTCGAAGTTTTTTCATTACTCAAAAAACATATACAAAGATGTCAAAATGCATGTGGTCTCACCCCGACTAGGTTTGTTGAACAACGCTATTACCATGCTACATAAAAAAACCAAAATGCCCAACAGAGAAATCCACGACCTATAGGCCTTACATACCAGAAAACAAAAAGAACTTGAAAGGCACTAGTTACCATAATTAGTCACCGGAAATGATTGAAGCAGGATTATATGGCCTCGTTCCTGGAAGAGGAGGAGGACAGTTGTTACACAGCATTTTGTCAATGTCCCTGCAATCCCCATCCCGAACATTGGAGGCTCATTTTTGTGACCAAAATAAAGTGTCATGCCTTGCAAAGACCATCATTTCATCCCTTGCCATGAGTACAACATTCCTTCTGTTGACAACTTCTTGAACAGACCATCATAAGCACCTATTTTTGCCTTGGCACTAGTAGACCGTTATTCCCTCGCGTTGATCGGGAAATTAACACTGGGCCCTGCACCCATTGGCGCTCTATCCTATTTAGCTACCCACGCCAACCTGTTTATGGAATGTTTTTTTAAAAATAGAGGCGAAGTTTCCATCATAACAAACTTCGTGGGCGAGTCATCTAGAGTGTTTCGACTGAATAACCACAGCCTTCCTCCTTTGGCCTCTTGTTTCTGACTTTTGGGGAAACCTCCCAAGGGATAAGGCCTCCCTTCCACTATTGTAGGGATCCCAACCTCCTCCTCTTCCTCTATAAATACAGCCATCTTCCATTGATGTGCTAGCTGAACTGAACATATTGTAGCTGAAACGTTGAACAGATTTATGTACATTTGATTAGAAATGATAGAATGGAAGAGATCCTCATTGAGAGAGCTTAAATTTGTGTCTTCATCCCGTCTGAATTCCCTAACGATTCATCAAGACACGCTTCGACTGAACCCCGCTGAAGGAGGCTGCGACGTCAAGGCTCGATTGTAACTCTTTCTTCTATTGATACATATACATGACTATTGTCTGGTTCCCATATTGCATTAATGTGTTTTATTTGATGCAATATGCTTAACCCTCCTTGACTGGTTAGTAATTATGAATGAGATAATTGTTTCATATGGTGCTCTTGTTTGTTGATCTTTGTGCAGGTATCCAAGCATCGTTGTGGAAGGATCGTGACCCGTCGAGACAGAAATCAAGAGGCCACCACCACGACAATAGCGTTGGACCCCAGGTAGGTTAATCTACCTCGTATTTTTCATTCATTAGTTAGGAACCTTCACTCTATCTTCTCCCTTTGTTACTAGACCCACTCTATGGCTAGAGGGATCGTCTCTGTCCACAGAGACGATTTACCTGCATAAAAAATTGGTGACTCCACTAGGGATCAATGTGAGTTTGTCGTTTCGCCCTTGTCAAGTCGACCTCGGTCGTTGGCTGTCCTTTTGTATTTTCTGATTTGCTTGAGTGTCTGGAATCATTCTGTTCAGCTCCAAAGTGTTAATATTGACCTCTGCTCATTGGTTTTCCCATTCTCCCAAAGATATTTGGCTTGCCGCACTTTTTGTTTGAACAGTCACACCAATTAGCGCTTGTTGCTTTTGTTGCAGTAGCGTCAACCCCTGTTTGGCATAGATTACCGCCTTACAGTCGCGCCAAACCCTGTAGGGTTTGGTTTAACCTCCCCATTAAGTTTTTGGTCAATTGTGCTTGACTCTAGTTTTTTTTTTGGTTTTCAATTAGTCTTTTTGAGTTTTTTTTACTGTTTTAGGCTTGCTCTTCTTAGCTATTTGTCTATTTTCCTATCAATGCAGTTCGTAGCCCTAGGGTTCTAGGTGTCTTTCACTCACTGAGCCTTCTGGTTGAAGGTTGAGTCTTTTGGTTTTTTTAAATTCAATTCCTTGAACAGTTTCCTAATTCTTTCTTGATCCTTTGATTTTTGGTTTGTTGAATGATTACTTTGTGTTTGTTTGACTCTCCATCTCTTTGTTTTCGAGCATAGATTACATTGCTCGTTTTGGGTCGTTTAGAAGGCTTTTGTAGAAATTTGAATAACTATTAAATTTTTCACTGAGATTATCTTGATCACACACTATTTGAGCTTCATGCATAATACATAACCTCTTCTACTATTGATCATCAATTGCGGAAATATAAACAATCGCATGCGCACATTAAAACCATAAACAATCACACATATAAACACATTATGTAATGGGAAATCTTAAAGCTGAAAACCCCAAACTATCTATATATTATAATGATATAGATCATGTAACAATCATTGTACAAACTCCTCACAAGCTCTCAATACAATCTCCAATTGTTACACACTACACAAGCTCAGATCTAGCAAAACACATGCTCCAATCTGCTCCACCTGTTAGCCTGCCTCTACTGCGCAATCCAAGATGAATAATGGCTCCAACTAAGTTTGAATCCCTCTGGTATGCACTGCGCAATCCTCATTGGCATCTCCATCAATGTGTGGTGCAAACTCATGCACCAGTATAGTCACAACTGATAGTCACACTGCTCTTTCACCTACCTCTTCACTGGTCTCCACTGAAACTGTCCATGCACTGAAATTAACTGATGTATTATTTAGTTGTTTTATGAGTTAATAATTAGTGAATTAATTAATAATTAATTCACACCACTCTCACTAGTGTATCAATCAGTTAGACTAGATACAACTAGCTCAACTATGTTTAACTGAGTTAAACTGAATACAACTCCACTAACTTCCTTAATCAACTCCACCAAACTCTATCACCTGAGTTCTAACTGAAGTCTCCATGCAATAGCTCTACTTGACCCTTAGGAATAGCGTAATTCCTTCTGTCAGCTACATGTGCCACTTCTATGCACTTAACTGAAGTGCTCCAAGAGGATAAGATAATGTTTAGAGTCCAAATATTATTAAGAGCTAATAATATTCGACATATCTATTTTTAGACTGGCAATCTAAAAATAGATTCCGCCCAGTATGTCTAAAAATATAATTCCATCTATTTTTCCCGACTTTACCAACCATCCACAAATAGCATCCTGCAACTCATAGAACATGATCCATATGTCTAAAAATAGACATAGTCTAAAAATAGACTTTGCGCCAAAAATAGCCTGCGGGCCCACTTAGTGAAGGCGACTCCTTTCCACTAAGCTCATCATCTTGTTGCAATCTCAACACTCCCTCTCAACAAGATATGGATTATCTGCAACCCCTATCCTGCCTTTGTGGTATTCGAATTTTCTCCTAGTGAGCGCCTTCGTCAAGATATCAGCATCCTGATCCTCCGTGGGAATGTATGAGTAAATACAATATGATCTTCCACCGCACACAATCTCTCGATATGATGATACCTGATGTCAATGTGTTGAGATCTATCATGAAACATCGGGATTAACCGAGAGTTTGATGCAGCTCTAATTATCACAATAAATCACAGTAGGATCTAAGTGTGAACCAAACAACCCGACCAAGATCTTCCTCATCCATATAGCCTCGCATGCAACCAAACTTGCTTCCATGTACTCATCCTCCACTGAACTGAGTGCCATGGATCTCTACTTCTTGTTGTACCAAGAAACTGTTGTCGACCCGATATTGAAAATCCCTCCAGATGTGCTCTTTCTGTCCATTGGGCTCCCAGCCCAATCCGCATCCGTGAAGCCATGCAGCTTCACCTCATCCGACTGTCTGTACCATAATCCATATCCTGATGTGCCTCTAAGATACCTCAATACATGCTTCCCCGCCTTCCAAAAGAGCTTCGCAGGCTTAACCATAGCTTGTGAAAGTTGGTTAACTGCATAGCATATATCGGGTCATGTATTGACCAGATACATAAGCGACCCCACCAACTGTCGATAAACAGTGGCATCCACTACCTCCGCCGAAGTAGCATCCTCCTTCCTCCAACCAACAGGAAGAGGAGTATCAACAGGCTTGTAGCCATGCATGTTGAACTTCTCCAGTATCTCCCGGGCATACTTACCCTGAGAAACAAACAGTCCATCATTGTGCTACCAAATTTCCAATCCCAGGAAATAATGAAGGAGGCCCAAGTCCTTCATCTCAAACTCTTTTGCAAGATCATCCTTGCATGAGAGTATCAACAGCTCATCACCTGTCAAAATCAAATCATCTACATAAATTATAATGATCATCAACTTACCCTCCACCACAATCTGGTATAGGTTAATATCCGCCTCACTCTTGGAGAATCCAAGTTCGGTGAAATAACTATCTATCCGTGTGTACCAAGCACGAGGTGCTTGTTTCAACCCATACAGTGCTCTCTTGAGCCT
This sequence comes from Pinus albicaulis, assembly GCA_034641835.2. Classification (NCBI taxonomy): domain Eukaryota; kingdom Viridiplantae; phylum Streptophyta; class Pinopsida; order Pinales; family Pinaceae; genus Pinus; species Pinus albicaulis. The sequence goes on from CM076569.1 coordinate 831,785,542, forward strand.
GCACACATGCGACTCGCTGCTGATGATCTCGAAACCTTCAAGATGCTCTATTTACACCTCCTCCTCAATGACTCCGTTGAGGAACGTAGTCTTCACATCCATCTGATGAATGTGCCACCCCATCTGCGTTGAGAGAGCAAGAATCGTCCGTATGGAAGAATACCTTGCGACAGGTGCAAAGGTCTCCTCATAATCAATCCCCTCTATCTGTGAAAAGCCTGGGGCAACAAATCTTTCCTTATAATTCTCCACACTCCCATTAGCTACCTGCTTCACTTTGTAGATCCATCTCGAACCCACCACTGATTTCCCTTCCGGTCTCGGGACAATCTCCCATACACTGTTTCTGACAATCGAATCATACTCTTCCACCATGGCATCTACCCATGTGGGATCCTCCACAGCTTCCTCGAAAGAGGATGGATCTGTCACGATACACTTGCTCACAAGAGCCATGTATCCATTGTACTGATCAAGTGATTGTCTCTGTCTGTGCCGTGATGTAGGTGCTCCTACAACCTTCTCTGCATCTTGAGCCAGTCGCTCAGCTTCTGTAGTGCGCTTCCGCCCTCTGATGGTTGGCGCTGCATGAGTGGTCTCTTCCACTCCATGAACCTCATCTTGTGGCTGATCCACATCCTAAGACTCATCCTTAGGAACTAATATCTCCTCATCTGCATGCAATTGTGGCTCCCTCTCAAGCGAACACTTCATGGCTTTCTCCTCCTGAAATTTGATATCCCATCGCACAACAGTCTTGCGACTGTCTGGAAAATACACATGATAGTTGTGGAGCGTATCAGTGAACCCCACAAATATCCCAACCTCTGCAGTCAGCTCCAGCTTCTTCCTGGCATCCTTCGTCACATGAATGTAAACAGGTGGACCAAAAATCATCAAATGGGAAATATCAAGCTTCTTACCAGAAAACGCCTCATCGGGTGTACTCATGCCAAGTATCCTGTGAGGACAACGGTTATGCACATATACTGCAGTATTGCATGTTTCCGCCCACAAGTGTATGGGTAGGCTCTGATCATGCAACATCGCCCGTGCAGCACCCACGATCATTCTGTTCTTCCGTTCAGCAACCCCGTTCTGCTGTGGGTTATGAGGTGCTATGAGCTCTCTTTGAATTCCTTCTACGCTGCAAAAGTCCTTGAATTCGCCAGAGATGAATTCACCACCATTGTCACTCCTAAGAGCCTTCACCTACTTCCCCAATTCTTTCTCAACCAGTGCCTTGAACTCACAGAACTTTGAGTATGTCTCGCTCTTCATCTGCATGAAGAAGATCCAGCGCTTACTAGAAAAATCATCAACAAGGATCACATAATACTTGTGCTTTGCTGTCAAAGCTACTGAGAAAGGTCCACACACATTTGTGTGAATTCTCTCAAGGATCATCGTGGTGCGACTATCCTTTCGTGAAAGGTGGCTTTCACAAATTTTCCCAAGGTACATCCCTTGCACTGATCTGACTGTGCAAGAGTACCCTTAGGAAGCCCAGTAGAAATCTGCTACAGTATCTTCAAAGCTCCATGGTGAAGTTGGCCCAATCTCCGGTGCCATAACTCGCCATCATCTTGGCTCACCACTCCTTCTGCCTTGCCTACCATTGCTGCGCAGCCATCTACCTGTAATTGATAAAGGTTCTTAACTCGAACCCCTATCCTTCGGGTCTCACCAGTTGCCTTACTGCGCAGGAAAGCCTTTCCCTCGCTAAAGACAACATCATATCCCTTGTCTTCTAACATCGCCACAGAGATAAGATTCTTCTTCAATCCTGGAACATGCATCACTTCCTTCAATACGAAGGGTTTACCAGACTCCCTCTCAAATGAAATGGTACCGATACCGGTCGCACTGTATCTACCATCATCGCCCATCTCGATGTGCACTCCAAGGTCTTTCTCATCCAGATCAGTAAACAAATCTCGATCTCCTATCATGTGAAAAGACGCACCACTATCCAGAAACCACAATGAACCCATCACACTTGAGACCAAGCATGCGATCAGCGAAAAATCCAGCTCAAACTGCGAGGCTAAGGCCTCTCCAGCTACAGATCCAACAACCTGCTTATTTTTCTTCTTCTGCGAACAATTTGTGGCATAATTTCCGTGTTGGTGACAGTGAAAGCACTTCACCTTGGACATGTCCTGCTTCTTGCCTTTCGCACTGGAATGAGAAGCTTTCTTGCTCTTCCCCTTCTTTTATTGGGCAGCCAAAGTGAAATTCTCTTCATCAGAGTTCCTTGATGAAGATCCTTCCCTGGTACTTCGCCTTATCTCCTCTTGCATAAGATCCGACCAAAGTCGCCCCCATCCTGGCAATTTCTCCCGACCATTGACAGAGTCCTGATAGGAATGCCAACTCTTCGGAAGCCCAAGGAGAGCGAAGCTCACCAAGTCCTCATCATCAACAGTCACCCCCACACTTCCCAACTCATCCCTTCATTGGATGAACTTCGTGAGGTACTTGGGCATACTGTCGCCTTTCTCCATCTTTATGTTTCTGAGTTTATCCTTGAGCGCCAACTTCCTCTGGTCGCTCTTGCTTTGGAATAAATCTATCAAGGCTTTCCACATCAAGAATGGAGAAGCCTTACCATGCAGGTTGGACACTATGTGATCCTTCACGCCCTCCAACAGAATCCTTCGACACTTTGTTGTCTTCTTTTGCCATGCCTCAAGTACGGCAACATCGCTAGAAGTAGGCTTTGGGACTTCAGCATCTATGAACTCCTTCAACCCATTGTCATCCAGCACTGCCTCCATCCTGTCCTTCCATGCAATAAAATTCAAGCTGCCCTCAAGGGCATACTCCAATCGCAATCCGTTGAAAGACATCTCAACTTCGACACCAAGAAAACACTACTACAAATTCGAATTCCACCAGCACAAAACTCAACCGCTTCAATGTCTTACAATTTCTCCAATGATCAATATCCCTCTGATACCATGTAGAAATTTGAATAATTGTTAAATTATTCACCCAGATTATCTTGATCACACGCTATTTGAGCTTCATGCATAATACATAACCTCTTCTACTATTGATCATCAATTGCGGAAATATAAACAATCACATGCGCACATTAAAACCATAAAAAATCACACATATAAACACAGTATGTAATGGGAAATCTTAAACATGAAAACCCCCAACTATATGTATATTCTAATGATATAGATCATGTAACAATCATTTTACAAACTCCTCACAAGCTCTCAGTACAATCTCCAATTGTTACACACTACACAAGCTCAGATCTAGCAAAACACATGCTCCAATCTGCTCCACGTGTTAGCCTGCCTCTACTGCGCAAACCAAGATGAATAATGGCTCAAAATGAGTTCGAATCCCTCTGGTATGCATTGTGCAATCCTAATTGGCATCTCCATCAATGTGTGGTGCAAACTCATGCACCAGTATAGTCACAACTGATAGTCACACTGCTCTTTCACCTACCTCTTCACTGGTCTCCACTGAAACTGTCCATGCACTGAAGTTAACTGATGTATTCTTTAGTTTTTTTATGAGTTAATAATTAGTGAATTAATTAATAATTAATTCACACCGCTTTCACTAGTGTATCAATCAGTTAGACTAGATACAACTAGCTCAACTATGTTTAACTGAGTTAAACTGAATACAACTCCACTAACTTCCTCAATCAACTCCACCAAACTCTGTCGCCTGAGTTCTAACTGAAGTCTCCATGAAATAGCTCCACTTGACCCTTAGGAACAGCGTAATTCCTTCTGTCAGCTGCATGTGCCACTTCTGTGCACTTAACTGAAGTGCTCCAAGAGGATAATATAATGTTTAGAGTCCAAATATTATTAAGAGCTAATAATATTCGACATATCTATTTTTAGACTGGCAATCTAAAAATAGATTCCGCCCAGTATGTCTAAAAATAGAATTCCATCTATTTTTCTCGACTTGACCAACCATCCACAAATAGCATCCTGCAACTCATAGAACATGATCCATATGTCTAAAAATAGACTTTGCACCAAAAATAGCCTGCGGGCCCACTTAGTGAAGGCGACTCCTTTCCACTAAGCTCATCATCTTGTTGCAATCTCAACAGCTTTCACTTTGCTTGAAATATTGCGTCATTATTTTGAGTGTTTTTTGTGTTTGTATTGCTTCGATTAAATCATTCAGTTTAGCTCTCTACATTCTCAATACTCAGAACTAGTGTTTTATTTGTTTTTTAATGTAATTAGTGCATTGTGTGCTTCATCTCATTGAAAAATATATAAAAAAAAATTGCATCCTTTCATTTGCATTGGAAATGAAAAAGTATTTTTCATAACTAACGCTTGTATCTAGGAAAGAGTTTTCATTTCTCTTTTGATTATATTAGATGCATTAGGAGACTTCTTCGTATGTTTTCTATGTTTGTTGCTTTATGAAAGATCTTTATCCTTTTCATAATTAGCATTCATCGAATGGAAAATGGTATTATATTGCATTCCTAGTGTTTGTTTGCATCCCTTTTGCATTCATCCTTCCATTAAGGAAATTTGCGTTCATTTAGTTTTCGTCTCAGAGTTTGCTTTCTGTTAAAATGCATTAGATCACATTGCATTGAAAAGTCTTTTTTGAGATCCATCATTGAACTTAGATTACATTGTTTGATGATTGAAAGCTAAAAATCACATTGAGTGCATTCTCTTTCATTAAAATCATGCATTAAGTAGATTCTGATTTCATCAAAAAATGCATTGAGTGCATTCTTATTCTTTAAAAAAGAAAAGGAAATTGTGCATAGATTAAAATTGCATAGTTTTCAAAAAAGGCGATTTTGCATAGATTACATTGCATAATTCGCATTGGTGAATGTTTTAGATTACTTTTGGATAGCAAAAGTCATCTATTTTGGAAAATTTTCCATTTGCAATATTACTGTTTGTTGCATCATTGTTTGAAACTCTTCCCTTAACTAGATAGCATTCATCGAATTGAAATATTTCTTTTCTCATATAGCTGCATATAGGAGATTATCAGATGACATTCAATAGGGCCTTGAAACTGAAACATTAATTCAAGATCAACCATAAAATTTATTCACTAAATCTAAGGAAGCATTGAAACCTAATGCTCACACTTAGAGGTCTAGGCTAGTGACGTGTTCCAGCGTCATTAAACCTAGTAGCTGTCATTCACCATTTGGCTTTAGAGAGTGCTACTACAGACTTGTGCTCCCCGTATCGTCGCGTGTATAAAGGGAGACCCTCATAGGCTGCAATCCTTTATCAATAGGAAGTCTATTCCGCCGCCTTGTAACCATGATACACCAAACACAACATTCGAGGAGACTACCTGCACGTACGTCAAGTCCTTGGTCATTTCTCTTTAATTTGATCACCAAGGTGTATATGGCAGTTCACGAAAATTTTGTACACCCTCTTGCTTAGATTATCTGAGTAGTCATTTTGGTATTTTCGTGGCTCTGTAAAAGTGGAAAGATCATCGAGCCCTTGTCCTTTCATGCTTGTTCAACCTGAAAGTGATAGAGTCACCTTTTTCCTGTTTCTTGACTCTTAAAATATGAAACAACAGAGTTTTGTTTCAATTTCCTAAAATATTACTTGCCCATGAAATATTCCTAGTTAAAGTTATCTTCCTTAGTGTTATTTTTTTAGCGGTGTTTCTGATGGCAACGTTTCCAGAGTTTACCAACCAAGGAATCCCCTCCGAAGGGAATCCTAGTCATTTTCCTACTTTTGGGAATGTTGGCGCTCCTTATATGGCAACATTGTCCCTTCCAGGGTTAACTGTTGGTATGAATGTGTGGTTATTCTCCACCTTTGTGGTCTCAAGTATTCTACCCTCTGTGCAACCGTCCCCTCCACCTGGACAACATCATGTTGATTCTAAGGTGGACCTCTCCCCTTCTTCACCTATTTCTTCGTCCTCCTCTTATACTTCACCTGGTGAAAGTCTAGATTCTAGTAACCAGGTGACTAAGAAGAAGAAGAAGAAGGAAAAAAAGAAGAAGTCAGATAAAATAAAGGCCAGCTTTGCGGCCATTACGATCAGGCATCTTCCATCGATAAACCATCCAACCTTCCACGAAAAGTCAAATTCCCTTGCATGTTGTGCAAAGGTGACCATCTCCTTCGAGACTGCCCCGGTATTCCCAAGGTACTTGAAGCATGGTTTGACGGTCATCCGTCGTTGCCTTTGGCTTCTGGAAGTCATATTGGTGGCATGTCTTCAACTAGAAATGATAAGACTCATAAGAAACCGGGTAATATTATCAATCCATGTAAGTTGCGTGAAGGGCATCACCTCATTCACCTTTGTCCATACATGGATGAAGCCAAGAGAGTGTTGAACAACCTACTATTGATGCACCCTGACTTCCGGCTGGTTACCAGAAGCTTTCTTCGAGTCCTCCGATAATTGATACCCCAATCGGTTAAGAATCATCTTTGGTCAATCCCACTCCCCCGGAAATTCAAATTCACGAATCTGTTCCCGACCAACCGTTAGTCGTGGAATCGATTGATCTGATCCCACCTATGGTTCATCAGGTCTTTTCCGTTAAGAGTTGATCTCATCCCCCTCATGTTCTTCTTGTTTCTTCAGATTCCTCTGACTTGGAAAAATATTCTCCCATCCCTATAGTTCAAGAATTTGCTCCTCCTGCTCCCGTGATGGAGGTCCCGAAGGATCCTCCTATTGCTCCCATAACACCAGGGGATGACCATCTCATTTTTATGGTACCCCCTCCAAGTAGTTTGATCACTTGCTTCGATTGGATTCGATTCGCAAGATACTGCCTTCCTTCTTATGTGCCTTTCGAGATCACGGTACAGGCTTTCAATGTGACCATACCTAGCATGATTATAGATGAAGGTGCATCTGTTAGTATTCTATCTTCAACTAATTGACAAGCTTTTGGTTCTCCACCACTTGTTCCTGTTACGCAGAATCTATTGGCGTTTAAGAGAAGAACCAGTCAATCGTTAGGGATCCTTCCAAAGTTTCCTATTACTTTGGGAGGGAAAACCATCTATATAGACTTGATGGTGGTCCAAGGCCCCTTGGGTTTTAATTTACTCTTGGGGCGTGACTATGTTTATGCCATGGGTGCACTTGTCTCTTCCCTCTTTCATGTGATCTGTTTTCCACATAAAGGTCAGATCGTGACCATTGATCAACTTTCATTCTTTGGTCCTGATGTGGCAGCTGGCCCGCCATCGTCTCTTCCGAATATTTATCCGGTGGTTGTATCTTCCCTTCCGTAGGTTAATTATGTGGCTACCTGCCCTGTGCCAGGATTCAGTGATAGTGCCATTGTACATCGTGTGCTGGGGGCATTGGGTCCTGATTTCTGAGATGTTTTTCTCCCATTAGATGAGAAACTATTGGACCCCATGACTTCTTATTCAACATGATGAGTTATCGTCGGAGCATAGTTATTTTTCTTGTGTTAAGCTCCTTAAAAAATGAAACAAGCTCATCGAAGTAGAGGTTTTTTTCTTGTGTCAAGCTACTTAAAAAATGAAACAAGCTCATCAGAGAAAATTTCTTTTTCTTGTGTCAAGCTCCTTAAAAAATGAAACAAGCTCATCGGAGCAGAGTTCTTTTCCTTGTGTCAAGCTCCTTAAAAAATGAAACAATATCATCGGAGCAAAGTTCTTTTTCTTGTGTCAAGCTCCTTAAAAAATGAAACAAGCTCATCAGAGCATAGTTTGTTTTCTTGTGTCAAGCTCCTTAAAAAATGAAACAAGCTTGTTCAAGGATAGTTCGTCTTCTATGTCAACCTCGTTAAAAAAATGAATTAGGTTTTGAGGATAGTTTGTATTCTATGTCAACCTCGTTAAAAAATGAATTAGCTCACCAGGATAGTTCTTTTAATGTGTTAACCTCGTTAAAAGAATGAAACATGTTCCTGTTCAGTTCGAGTCTTTGATACGATCTTGTAAAATCCCATTCGAATCTTTCTCTTGATCTCGTATTTTGAACCTTCACTCCATCTACCTTTCATATGGACTGAAGCTTGGGGGGCATGTACCTCTATTTGATTCACCATGTTAGGGGCATGCAAACCTTTTCAAGCATAGTTTATCTTTTTTTCAAGATTGTGTAAAAATTAAACCAATCCCAAGCATAGTTTACTCTTTGTTTCAAGCTTGTGTAAAAATGAAACCAATTTCAAGCAGAGTTTCCTAATTTCAAGCTTGTGTAAAAATGAAACCATTACCATTTAACCTCTCATGATTGCCATTTTATCAGCCTGTTTTACCAAATGAGCCTTGGTTTTCTCATTCCGTCTTCACCATCTTCTTGACCGATCATATGCCTTCACTTGATTGTTTTACCCATTCTTGAGGAACCGTTGCAATGAGTGGTCTTGTTAGCTAGCCTCTTGACCTTTACTTGCTTTGAGCAGTTCCATCATCATCAGAACCAGTTGCTACCCTTAATACCACTCGTTCCTCCAGGAGGAGCCAACTTTCAACTGTTTTCTGACTCTCAAAACATGAAAAGATTGTCGAGACTCTTGTCATTTTGAACTCGTTAAATGGCTGTGAAACGATATCCACCCAATATATGTTTACCCCTTTTTTGAGTTGGGATATATTATTTACGAAAAATGAATACCTTAGCCTATCGAAATTAAGAGGTTCTTTCAAATATTGTTTTCTACTTTTTCGGATCTGAGAGACTATTTACGAAAAGGGACATGCTGGAGATTTCTTTTCTGATTCTTTTCAAACTCTTTAAACATGAAAAGATGTCGAGTTCTTCCTTTTTCAGACTCATTAAACCCTGATGACATCGGACATCATCACCATGACGTTCACCCTCCTTCCTCCTTCCTAGGGCTCGTAAAATGTGCTAGGCTAGATTTGTCCGAAGGACAAACTTATATTACAAAAATATGTTATCCCTTTCAAGATTGTTTTCAAAAATAATTGGGGTACTCGCCATAAATGGTGGGGAAAAAATTGAACCAATATTTAGTTGTGTTGGCAGTATGGCGCTCTTGAACATGACATCCGTCTGCATTCGTGTCGAGTTGGGGACATCTCATTCAGTCATTTTTTTTTTTCCTCCATGGGTTTGGGTAATCTGTTTTGACCTCTCATCTTCTCTTTTCCACGTCATCATGACCTCAGATCCCTTTGATGTCAAATACTTCCAAATCTAGAGTCGTGTCGCTAATATGTTCAAGAGAATTTTTTCCTATGCAGTTTTAAACCTCCCTCTGATTCTCTTTTAGTCTCGATTCATTGTCATTATGTTCCTCTATCTCGTGTCGATGATGTGGGAACCATTATGGCCCTCCTTCGACCGGATCACTTCCTGTCGACTTCATCTCATTATCCAGGAATTTGGTCTAGAGACTCCCTACCGGTACCTTGGAGCCTGCATGCCTCAATGGCAGGTTCTTCACATTCGACGACAGGTCCACATCATTGGCCTTCGATCGAGTGATTCTGCGGGTGTTCAATGCCAGATCATTGTTCACATTCCGTGGATTGTACCTATTGTACCTTGAGAGCCATTGTCATTATTGGTGGTTTCTCTCATGCCTATTAACAACTTTCATCATTGGCTGGTAATCAGGTGATTTTCTAGCATGTTCGACTTCATCTCACATATTCGCATGCTTGAATTTGTACTTGTTCAGGTTGAGATGGAGCGCAAGACCCTAGGTTTTGTCTAATAAGATCCAGGCTGCATGATATTTTACTTTATCATGGCTTATTGCATGACTCTTTTGATTGGATGGTTGCGACCATACCTGAGTCTATTTGTTGATCCTTACTGCTGGATGATTGCGTCCATACCACAGATCACAATTTATATATGTACTCTATTATGGATGGTTGCGCCCATGCCACATGTTCATGTATCAAAGATATCAGTTGTATTTGTAATTTCATGTCTTCTGACAGTGGTGTTTGGTTCGAAGGCGTTCTCGTAAATCATTTCACCCCTTCCTCTCTCTCGGACCTCATGCTTTAGGGGGCATCTATTACACAGCATTTGTCATTGTCCCTGAAATCCCCATCTCGAACATTGGAGGCTCATTTATGTGACCAAAATAAAGTGTCATGCCTTGCAAAGACCATCATTTCATCCCTTGCCATGAGTACAACATTCCTTCTGTTGACAAATTCCTAAACAAACTATCAGAAACACCTATTTTTTCCTTGGCGCTAGTAGATCGTTATGCCTTCATGTCGATCAGGAAATTAACACTGAGCCCCACGCCCATTCGTTCTTTTTCCTAGTTAGCTACTCGCGCCAACCTATTTATGGAATTCTTTTTAAAAATAGAAGTGAAGCTTCCATCATAAAAAACTTCGTGGGCGAGTCATCTGGAGTGGTTCGACTGAATAACCACAGCCTTCCTCCTTTGGCCTCTTGTTTCCACCTTTTGGGGAAACCTCCCAAGGGATAAGGCTTCCCTTCCACTATTGTAGGGATCCCAACCTCCTCCTCTTCCTCTATAAATACAGCCATCTTCCATTGATGTGCTAGCTGAACTGAACATATTGTAGCTGAAACGTTGAAGAGATTTTTGTGCATTTGATTAGAAAAGATAGAACATAAGAGATCCTCATTGAGAGAGCTTAAACTTGTGTCTTCATCCCGTATGAATTCCCTGACGATCCATCAATACGCGCTTTGGCTGAACCCTGATGAAGGAGGATGCGATGTCAAGGCTCGGTTGTAACTCTTTCTTCTATTAATACATATACATGACTATTGTTTGGTTCCCATCTTGCATTAATGTGTTTTATTTGATGCAATATGCCTAACCCTCCTTGAATGGTTAGTAATTATGAATTAGGTCATTGTTTCATAAGCCAAGCTTCCAACGTTTTTATCTTCTCAGGAAACAAATTCTACACATGCTAGACAACCACAATTCTTTCACGAACATGACATTGAAAATAAAGGATTTTCTCTAGCTTGGCCATAATTGCCTCATGCTCCTCCTTCTTGAACCTATCAATGAGATTCCATCATGTCTATGATAGATTGGACCATCGCCTAGAGCATTGTAGTTCTCCTAAAACACTTAGCAGATGTGCGTCCAACTAACCCCACACCACCTGGATTGTTTCTCCTCTCATGTGTGCTCGAACCACAACTCGTTCCCCTACGCCCGTTGCCTGCTCCACGACTTCTCTGAGCCAAGATCCTACTATCCCTGCCAACCACAGTATCGTATGAAGACCTTCACCCACCACGTTCTCCACGACTTCCACGTCCAAATTCGTGCACAATTCTGGCACCTTAGCTGTTGTTATCACCATCTGCTCTCACATCACCATCTTGAACTCCATCTGGCACAATTAACCCCTCCCCAAGACGGGATGCCTCCACCTTCGACTAAAACGGGGCACGTAAGGAACGCAGACTTTACTTCATGCTGGTGGTCGTGTCGAAACCAAAACCCCCAAGGCTAACCCCAATACACACCAAGGACCACCTAGTCAAACCCAACACCACACACCCAGAAATGACGCACACTACCAATCAGCCACCCTCCACTAGAAACCCATCATTCCACATAACATACAAAGAAGGCAAGGTAACCCAGCATCATTGTTCACCTCAAACCAAAATCGTCACGAAATAATCACAAATATAGGCTAGAACTTGTAGACAACGCGTCTCTTGAAAATCCAAAAGGACACCTCCCAGTTGCGCACGAGAAGAACTAGAAGTTCAGGCTCCCAAAAACCCGACCAATTCCAAATCCACTAGGCTTATTTTATCGATGGCCCCAGAAAGGAAAAATTCAGGAAATGCCTACGCCATAGAGCCAAAACAACACCATCACTATAACCTCTTCCCGAGAAAAACCACCACCACCAGAAGCCTGGACGTCACTTATAAAAGCAACAAATGCCTTACACAGAAAAATGAATAGCCACCACCTAAAATTCCAAAGAAATAATCCACGCAAGCCCAAAACATCAACGCCTAGAACTGACCATATCTTCAAACAACACACCCTCCGACCAAGGAATGAAAGGGAAAGTTTCACCCAGAGAAATAAGGAAAGGGTTGTTACGTTATTAAGACCATAGGAGGGTCGATAAACATAAGACCACACCATACCCGAAAGACCCTAAGATATGAGAAAACAGGTAAATTTGTATCCCTCAATGAGCCAAGAAACACCCAGAATACTCCATTCAACATACTAATTAACCATCGTAACGTCGACACCATTGATCCTTGAGACAATATTATTCCTTTGCACGTAGGTGAAGGAAGATGTTTAACACATTCAAATGGAGAGCAATTAACCACAGCATGATGGAAGGGATGAATGTTTGCCCTCCTCCACCCATACCTTATGCCAAATGTCATTCTTCATGTGACGCATGGTTCCAAGTGTCTGACACCCCTATCGGGGATAATTTTTTTTAATTTTTTAAATATGGTTACTTTTTAACTATTTTATAAGAAGTTTCCAGTTAATCAAATTCATTTTTAATTTGCATTATTTTTTTTAAATCACTTTTAAATCCTTATATTAATAAAAAATTGATAACCTTACATTTTACAATTATATTTAAATTATTATAAAATAAGAAATAAATATGCATCACTATAATATGAGATTGAAAATAAAATTTATTATTATTATTATTATCCAATTTTGAGTTCACGACCAAGCCAGACACCAAATTGGTTTGTGAGACCTCCTTGTTTGTGGTACAAGGGACCCACCTCCGCGCGGCGATTTGACTGCTAAGTCTACGAAGGCATACATACTCTACGCCCCTCTGGTTTTGAACATGTGACCTCTTAGGAGGAAACACATGGTATTAACCATTAGGCCCACTCAACAAATCAATTACCGAAGTCATTAAAACTTTTACAAGAAAAGAGTTCTTATTTCATTAAAATATAATGAATTATCTTCATCTTGGAACTAGAAAAGGTACAAGAGTTTTACATAAGTTGATTTAGATGCGTGTAATGTGAAGTCGAATATTTTTATATATATCATAAATAAAAACTAACTATATTCATGTTTAGGATGTGATTATGGAGCTGCATGCTCAAAATCCATGATACTTATGATGTAGTGGGGAACAAACACCTTAGATTAAATTTGATTTAAACAAGTGATTTTATTCATGGTGTTTTACACTATTCTTGATGCTAGCATATTAATCAATATGATAAGATTTACATTAAATGATGTATCTTTAAAGATTTCCTTTAGGTGTTTAAGGGATTTTCTTAAGTAGAATGATATAAAATGTTTAATTGGAAAATTAAATGGACTTAATTTTGTTTTTTTTCAACCAACTTACAACTAGATCATAACCTATCCAATTTTTTTTATATAATAGAAAATATCTAAAAAAATTTATCAAGTTTGTATAGAACTTTCGGCTTTGGGGATTCTTAAGATAACTCCCGCACAAAATTTTTTTAACTAATTATGATAAAGTCCCACCTCAAATCGTGTTCAACCTGAGACATTATTGGGTATTTTTTGTTTAGGAATGGCCATCCTTGACATAAATACTTCTTAACTACGATTAACTTACATGGTCACTCGTTATTGTGGAACCTGCATGAGCTTTGAAAAGGAAACCATAATTATTTTTGGAAAGATTAGAAAGAAATAAAGAAAGAAAATTATAATGCCCAAAGGATAAATATAATCTATGGGACCTCTTTTAGAGTGCAAAGCTTGAAAAAAGTATGCACCTCAAGAGATTTAACCCTCTTAAAAAGGGATCTATATTGGTTTTATATATGGATATAACATGTGTAACTTTTCATTTTTAAAACTGTATTTTTGAATGCATAAATGTATATAATGCCTTGAAATTTTACTTGGACATCTGGATTGTGTAAACTACATCACATAAATTTGCAATTCCAACAAATCTTTGTTAGAAAAAATTTAAATTTAAATTTAAAACTGGAATCAATGGCTCCAAATTAATTTAAAATTTTTAAAAGGAGATAGCTAAAATTATAAAACAAAATCACATATTTATGTAGATTACAGAATATCATGGAATATGAAGGTCACTCTAGTGAAATATGCTCTTTATTTAATCTCATTATTAACACACATTGACTTTAGTCATTTCCTCTATGCAGTTCTTTTTTCTGTGAGCTAGTGCCCAGGAGGACCTATTGTAATTTTTCTCCTCACTACCTTGCATGTTATAGCTTGGATATAATATGTATATAATATTTTGACATAGTGGTGTGATTTAAAAAAATGATTTAGCCAGGTGGTTTGAGCAACATCTATCAGACAGGGATCGACACAAGTGTGAGACTATTACAACCCTAAACAGTTTCCTCCCCTCCATCCTCCACCCTTTAGGTTGTTATCGTTCCTTTGCTGCAACATTTTTTCAATAACATCATAGGCATGTTCAATTCCTTCAGTGTATCTTTGCACCTTTAGGGGAAATTGATAGTTTTATCTGATTGACAGAGACTACATTCAAACGTTGCCAAGGTCATGCTAATTGTTGGGAAATTCATTGCAATAAAACCAGGAGCTTTGGTGATTGCAGAAAAGAATTTGTTTTTTGATAAGTGTAGTATACATGTGGTAACACATTTATACAAATTGAAAATTTTAATTTGTGGCATGCTCTGATACGTTATGGAAAGACGATGAAAATTCATAGATGAAAATCCCCTTAAAAGAACGCCTTCAGTGTAATTACTCTATATTTTAAGGAAAGGATTTGTGCACTAATGTGATCTATAATGCCCTTGTAGGCTAGTAATTTTCTCTGTGATGTATACAAATTAATTTCCTTTGAATAGATGTGCATATTTTTCTTTTCAATGTGCATTCACCTGAGAATTGGTCCAAGTTCTCCATAAATGGCTTCAATATGATGTTGATTGAAGTGAAGTCTTTGAGTGGGTGTTTTGATGATATTTCTCAAAGGTCTTTAAAATAAGACTAGAGACATGTAGATATAGGAAGCTTGTAAATGGGGACCAGTTTTGAAGGCATAAATCTCTACCTTCCTAGTGAAGCAATGGATCTGAGTTGTTTATTATACTAGTGTATTTTTTCTTTGCATTTATTCTACTCTTATTGATATGGCATAAGGTGCATAGTAGACTTTTTCCCTAGTTGTTTTATCAAAAATATTTGGAATGAAGCCCTTTGCAATATTGTATAACGTAATTGGGATATGTCCAACCATTGGTTCGTGTACTTCTTGCAAATATTTAGGATTTTTTATTTTATATGACAAGAAATTTTTCTTTTTTCACCACAATAATACAAAGGAAATTGTGCATGGAGTGGAGAATACATATTTCTATAGTCAAGACACAATACCATGGGTGAAAACTCTATAAGGTTGGTAAGGAAAAACCAAAAAATAATAATAAATACATGGTCAAACAAATTGAGGAGGTAGAGATTTAGTGTGAGTGTTGAAGGATAGATTGGATGGAAAGTGATGTTTAGAGAGTTGTAGCAAAACATAGAGTTCTAAGTTGTTGAAACTAGTTGAGAATCAATATTTGAAGAACAATGAAGGTGATTGAAGATGAACTAATTATATTAGTAAGAAATAAAATAAAAATAAAAACTTTGAAAGGGGATTGAAGCCTCTTACAGTTGGGTGCCTACAAATCTTTGAAATTGGATTGGTGTCTCCAATAGGTTGGTACCTACAAATTTGAAAGGAGATTGGTGTCTCTTGCAAGTTGGTGCTTAATAATCAATTCATTGAAGAAAAATTTGAAGAATGTTAATTCTCCCACCTCCCCCCACCCACTCTTCTCAACGTTCAACAATAATAGTAATAATAATTTAAAATAAAGTTATAATTTATTTAATTTGTATGATTTATTTTGGCAATGTGAAATGTATTGTAACACCCCAGAAACTTGTGGTTATCATTTGACTTTGACTTTTACTTTTACTACCCATGTTGAATGTTTACAAACCAGTAAAAACTTATATGGATGGTGAATACTTTAATTTAAGTAAATTTTAATTATTTGTGGAAACATGTATGCATAAAACAAGTTTGGGAATTTTTGGGAAAATGCCTTGAATGCAGTTCCTTATCCAACAGATAGTTATAGACAGTTTCCAAATTCTCTTTTCCTCCCTAGAGATAAATCTCAGTGGGAAAAGACCAGGAGGAAGGGAGATGGGAGGAAAGAGAAAAGAATGAGAAGGAAAAATAATGGGAAAATTCTTGAGATGGTAAGTGCACCAGTGGAAGCCCTTGGGCCTAGTAAAGGCTAAGAAAGTTCCAGACTGGACCTGGAGTCTTTATGTCTGAGAACATAAGAAGAAAATATTATTATTTACGTTGTTGATCTTGAGGTGAACGAGCACAAGGGGGTATTAGACATCATTTCAAATCTAAAGGTTGGGTGGTGCGGCCTTTTTCCAATACAATTCCAGTTAACTAAACCTAGTAGAGATAAGTAGTTTGTTGGAATTTTTTTGAGTAAATATTTCTTTATATAATCGTGAATCAGTGCCTGTGTGGTTCTTGAAGTACTGGAAAATTTATTATGTGTTAGGAACTAGGTTGTTGGATATGAAATTCTTACACCCTATTATCTCAACTTCAAATTGCAGAATACTATGTTATGTAATATAGGACTGAGAATTCAGTGGTTTATCTCCTTTGCACGGTGTTAGGTCGGCTCCTTCGAGCAGTGTCTACTCCCCTCTCCGAGCCTTTGTGTCTCTAGTCTGCTACCCCCACAGATTTTTTCACCCCATCGCCACAACCTCCATGCCGCGCCTCCTCCACCGTATGCGGTGTCGGCGAGGCACTAGCCGAGGTCGTGGAGCTCGATTTCGCCCCTCTGCAAGTTCTGCCTCGGGGTCCTCTTCATCTGATGGGGCGTTGGACCAGTCTCAGGACGCGCAGAGGATCAAACGACAAAGTCTTCATGGTGATTCAGTTCTTTTTGAAAGGAATTCCCCTCCTCCTTCCCCTGCCCCCCCCTCCCCAATTGTGCGATCCCCCCTACTTCTCCTGAACCTGTTTGCTTCCCTATCCGTCAAACCTCTCAGAGGGCTGATTTTCATTTTGAGTGCTCTTCTGATCGCCCCATTATCACTGCCTTCGTCACTGTAACTATTCGTGAAGAGCGCCCCCTCCCTGCTCCGACCCCTACATCCTCTTTGCCGCGCCCCATCCCCAGCTCCCCCAGAAGCTCGGTTCAACCTACAGACTTCACTCAATCTTCTATGGAGGCGCTGCACAAGGTGGAGGCTGACATTGGCATAGAAGGTGATCCAAAAGGTGGCACGGATGATAGCATCGATGATTATGGTTGCAGGATTGTGGAGGAATCCTCGACTCAGGCTGATGAACTGTGATACTCACTGCTCACAAACTGTTCTGGTATTTTTGATCAATTACTATAGGAATTTTCTGCTCTCTTGCTTTAAAGCTCAGCTGGAAAGGCTAACTGCTTCTCTTTGTATCTCTTTCTCTGTTATTTTGTTAAGTATAAACTGCCGACCGGTTTCCCTTCCAAGGGTGGTCAAAATATTTTTGTTAAAAGGACTGGTTTCCCTACAAGGGCAGTCCAGACTCTCTTGGACAAGTATGGGTTTCAAGCCTAGTGTTCAGGCTCTCACAGCTGACACTGTGGCAGTTTTGTATCAATAATCTTTATACATAATAGAATTAGTTTTACTTAGAAAAAAAAAAATATATATATATATATATAGGACTGAGAATTCCATATGGTTAGTTGTGGTATTATGTATCCTATATAGTTTTCTTATGCGATTCAAAAATAGTCTGACTAAGTCTTCTAAAATTTTCTTGAATATAAAATCAATGTGTTAGGGTAGCACATCAAAATATCCAGGGGAATCACAAGAGAAAACCCTCAAACATAGAATCTAGGAGAGATTGTTGCTCAAAAAAGTTGTGCATGAAAGGATGCATGGTAGAAGGGTGGCATCCTACTCTTAACCTCCATGCTTAACACTTATAACTGAATTAATATGTTGTTCAAAGCTAACTTCCGTAGAAGGTCAAGGGTAATTAAAAAAATAACAAAATCTTCAAGTCATTGTAACAAGGGTTAATGAGAGGATAACTTTATGCGTGGAGGATAGTGTACCTGAAGCATCCAGGCACAATTCTAGGGACTGGAATATGCCCTGATGGTACCCTCCAATGAAATTAATAGAAAATAATCAAAACCCTACCAGTCGGTTAGGGGTTCAAACTGGGGTAACATAATAAATATAAATACAAAGAACAAACTGAGAAAACATCTTTATAACAGTCATACAAATAAAAATGAAATACCCATTTATGATATTAAAATACACAGTCGAGAATACAACACAAAATTATATTGCCGATAGTTATGAGAAGAATCCTTGGGAAATATTACAGCTCGAGTTAGAAATACCAATTCAGTGAACCATGTTTATGATAATGTTGTAATATATAATTTAAATTCCTCTAAAACCAGAAAATTGTATACATTCATACATATAAAACTTAACAATAAGCCCTCTCGAACTGCATGTGAAGAAGGGAAGAAACCCCAAATGAAATGTCGATGACGTGAGGATCTCAAAGAGAAGAGAATCCTGAGAACGAAGAGAAAATAAAGAGATTAAAACCCAAATAAGTTAACATGCCTATGCTGGACAAAAAGAACCCTCCGTTGTAACTTTCACAGAAGAAAAGAGAAATGACAAAAAATCCTAATATTGACAAGCAAATGCTAACTTGAAATAAATTCAAGGCCAGCCATGAAAATACCTAAAAATGAAAGGTACCAAAAATATTAGAAGCTCTAGAATTGTAACACAAGTATAACGAACTGGGAAAAATGAAAATGTATCAAGAAAACTATTCTTACCTTTCAGAGTGTGAATGGTATGGGTGGTAGGAGCCTTGATAAAAACCTTGGTAAGAAAATCAAACAAATAGAACACATCAACCAAAAAATAGGTTAGAAACTCCTTACAAAACCATAGAAAAGGGGTAAAAACTTAACAAAAGTCACTGGGTGGGTTACCTATGTCTAAAACCCATCAGACCGACTGTAAAATCCAGAAAATCGTTTTAATTTACTCATGAGACAACCCCGATGCCTAGCTAAAGACCATCGAACTCTAAGTAGCATATCTTGAAAGAAGAAAAACTGTCACACAATTTAATCACTAAATCATGCCAAAATAACCTACAGGAGCCGGGTTAGGATATTACCTAGTGAGAAGGTCGAAGTTGCAAGGTTTTGTGCAGATCCCCCCCACTCACTCTCTAGAATCACAAATGACGAAACACCCAACTAAACCTCGACAATAGTAACCCAATGAGAAACAAAATGTGCCAGACTGTCGGATCCTTGATCGAAGAAATCGACAATTGAAGGATGACCAATACACCATGTCTAGAATTTCGAAAAAACCCGAGGTGAATGAGTAAAGTCCAGAACAGTTGGCATGAAATAATTTAAAATCCCAAAATAATATGAGATTGCGTAGTGGTACTAAGGTTGATATCATACCTATGGTTACAAGAAATATTGTGTCAGAATAATTATGTTTCCAGGGGTATTCTGTATGTCCAAACATATGTGACATGACCTAAATGTAAATTAACCATGCACGGTGAACACCTGTGAAAGTCTAGGGCCAAGGTAGGAACTCTATATACCATGGATTATTGTCAAGTTCTGTGCTAATGAGATAATAATTCGAATTTATGCATAGTGAAACCTTATGTTGAAATTACATAATGATGTGTATTTCCATTAATGGAGTTACTCCTTATGCATAGTGAAATTATATGTTGAAACTACATGTTGATGTGTTTTTCCATAAATGGATTTAGTCCTTCTTAAGTTAAAGAACTTTTTTTAATGTATGAATGGAGTATATTACAAGTGGTATTAGAGCACAGTTTCAATACTATGTCCTAATTGGGCACTGGTACTGATGGCAAGTGTGTTGAATTGTGCATAGTGAAAGAATATAGGAAAGTAATCAGGTGAACAGATCACCATGAGGAGAGGAGTTGGAGGTCAGTTACCCACCAGACCAACTTGTCCCATGTAATCCGGAATTAAACCCAGAGATGTGGGTGCAATTGGGTGTGGAGAAGCAACACCAAAAAAACAAGTTGCTTGATATTGTTCATTAATTGCAGGATGAAATGGTTCGATTAAGAATAGACAATTATAGATTAATGTGTGAATATGAAAGGATTTTTAAAATCCTTTCAGATAGGAAAAACCATCAAATGTATCAACCAAGTCCTGAGCATGGAGTCCGAGATGAAGGAGAGCAGAAAAAAAATACTGAGGATAATCCAGAGGAAATTCATACTCAGTGAAATGATGGAAACAGAGCTAATAATGAAGAGGAGTCAGGCAATGCTTTAGACCAAAGAAAAGCAAAGAAACATAAGATGGAGCTGTAAGGGGAGTTCAGAAAAATTAAACCCCCATTTTTTGACAGAGAAGCAGAGGAAGCTACAGAAGCTTGGATCATCAATACGAACAAATATTTTTAGGTTTACGAATATAACAGTATTTTTATAAATAAATATTTGGATTTCTTTCAATATTTTCACCATCTTCAATCATTGGTTCAATATCTCTTTCACTTTCTCTTTCAAAATTTTGTATCTCATCACCAATGTTTTGAGGAATATGTCTGTCTATTTATATTAAACAAAATATTTTTCAAATTAGTTCATCAAATAAAAATTAAGCTTCACATTTTACATTAGGAAAATTTTAAATATATCAATATATCATAATATTTACATTTACATACCTGCTTCAATTTCTGCTTGAGGTTGATTTTCCTCTTCAATATTTTGAGGAATATCTATGTCTGTTTACATTAAACAAAATATTTTTCAAATTAGTTCATCAAATAAAAATTAAGCTTCACATTTTACAAAAGGTGAAAATGTCAAGCTGGGTTACACTTTTGCCCTTTTTTGAGAAAAAAATTTCATTTTTTTCGGTTCTTCAACTTTCTACAAACTATAACAATTTTTCTGTGTAGAATTTCATTTTGCGATAAAAAAAAAAGTTGTCAAAAATTTTGTTCGCTTTCTATTACTTATTTTTTGAAATTTTTTTATGCAGATTTGATATGTCAACTTAGCGTTTCTTTGAGTGTGTGTTTCTTAACAATCAAAGGATTCATAAGAAGTCATGTTATGATGCAATGTTGTATTCATTGAAAATTTGTGTTTTTGAGAAAACAAAATGTGTTACAACAATCTAGACAGAGTCTACTTTGGTTTCATCATATTTACAAAGCCAATGGATGCATATCATAATTACTAGAATTTTTGAACTGGTCCAATACGAAAAACTGCATATTTTGGATATGTTTCGCGACACAACAAATTTCTTAACATATAAGTTATAAACTAAAAATCTAAAAGCTACCCATTAGAGACGACGAACCAATGTAATGCCCCATAATTTTTTCAATTTTTTTTACAATGTATTTCGGGAGATACAAAATTTTGATTTCACTGAATCACAATGACCCTCGGAAATTTTTTGCACCCATATTATTAGAAAAATAATTAAAATTAGTAAACATTTATGAAATTCCATAAAAGTTATATTTCCTAAAAGTACATTCAATTTTGAAAATGCTTGTCTTGGTTTCGATAATTAATTAAAAACCTTTCATGGAGTTTAATCAGTCCAAAGTTGCAGAAACATATTCAGAGCCTGGTTTTTGCGTAACTGGTGACGCGTTAGTTTGGCCAAACTTTGATTAAAAGTTTGGCCAAACTATGTTTTGTGCTGACGAATCATTAAGTCTAACGACTTAATAGTTCGGCCGAACTTTTAATCAAAAGTTCGGCCGAAATTTTGTATAACTTTCCATCGGCCGGAAAATTTTGCGGAGCCCCTACTAAAACACATTTCGCGGCAATATAAATTGCCGCGAAATCATTCACAATTTTCACACATTTCGCACATTTCATCTGATTTTACAAAGATCTTGGTTTGGGTTTAAAAAATTTTCTTCAAAGTTTGGATTTAAGAGCATTTCTTGGAAGAAATTTGATTTTGCAAAGAATTGTTTTGGGTTTAAAGAATTTTTTTGGAAGACATTTCTTGGAGGCGGCCTGATTTTGCAAAAAATTGTTTTAGACTTAAGAAATTTTATTGGACGTACATTCAAAGGACATTTCTTGGAGGTATGTACCTGTTTTGAGTTGAAGTAAATATTTTGAGCTTCGTTTCATTTTTATAAGACATTTTTCTCTCGAATTTTTTAAAGTAAGTGTTTTGGATTGGAGTATGTATTTTTTGCAAAAAAATTAAAATGAATTTTTTTAAATTAAATCTTTTGTGATATTTTTTGTAATCGAGTTATTGTCTAATTTTTTGAAGGAAATTTTTTGAACTTCATACCCTATTATCATGGGAAATCGAAGAACTTGTGCGAGAAAATATGATCGAAAAAGAGACCCCGAGGAACGTAGAGAAGAGACGAGACAATCTCGCAAAAGAAAGTTAGAATCCCTCTCAAATATTGAGGAGGAAAATCAACCTCAAGCAGAAATTGAAGCAAGTATGTAAATGTAAATATTATGATCTATTGATATATTTAAAATTTTCCTAATGTAAAATGTGAAGCTTAATTTTTATTTGATGAACTAATTTGAAAAATATTTGAAATTATAGATATATTTATTAATTTAGTTATTTATTGAATATGTACTATTTTTTCAAATATGTACAGATGAAATCACTATCGATAATGAGATGTTAGAAAATGTTGACACTCACACATATGGAGATAAAAAAACTGACCATGTTATACGATATCGTGTTAACTGCATTTTTGAAAAGTATTTCTTAAATGAGCGGGTGACAGTTCAGGCTCAAATGTTGAAAGGTCTCCTATCATTAAGGAAATTAAAAGAAGCTACGACACTATTGGGTATTCGAAAATCAACCAAAGATAGAAAAAATGAAGGAAGATGTGATAAAAAATATGAGTAGTGCTATAAATTCAATTAAGAGATCTAGAGAGAAAGATGTTTCAATTGTACGTAGAGGAATACAGATGGAAATGGTATCATCAAGTACTCAAGAGAATCATTTGGTAACATCTATGGCACAAGCACTGGGAACCTCGCGAAAAAATTTGCACAAACATCGGAAATTTCGGCTACAAATAGATGTAAATGATGAACTCACTTGTTGGAGAGCTATTTGTAGGCAACCGTACAAAGATGGACTTGGAGAAAATGTTAAAAAAATAATATATGAATATTGGAAAAACAATTTGCGTGTTTCACCAACTGCAAGGCATGTGATGTGAAGAAGAATAGCACGAAATCAGTACGAAGAACATGAAAAATATTTCCTGGAAACCACTCAGATAGATTTATTCAACAAGTTCAAAGAAGAGAATCGTCAAATTCATGTTTCACTCAATGCTTTTGTTCAACAAAAACCATGGTATGTAAAACCTATCACCGTACGCTACACTTGTTGTTGCCGTTATCATGTGGAATTTGAGTTATATTATGACACATTCCTTGATTTCGGTAGAACATTATGGAAGGATTCACCTCCTCCTTCCACTATCCGTGAATTCATATCTCAAATTCTATGTGAAAGAGAAAACGATGAACTATTTTACAAAAAGAAATGTGTTGGTGGTAAAAAATGCGATGATTGTGGAAATTTGACTAAATTTCAAAAAAAATATCGTATTGATATAAATGATCAATCATTGTCCAACATGAAAGTGAAATGGAAGAGATATGAATATATCGATACATCGATTCAAGGTGCAAATAGTGTTAAAAGAATTGAATTACTAGAAGACGAAATTTTTTTGATAGACTTTTTGAGAAAGTTTGAGGCAGAAAATTACAAATACACCAAGCATTCCCATAGAGCTTGATGGCAAGACTTGCAATTCAAAAAATCTCGTGAATTTTTTCCACCAGGGACCATTTTGTCAGTGATCGATTTTGCAGAAAACTACACATGTGTTCCACAAAAAGAAATTCAGAGTGAATACTATCATTCTGACCAAGTCTCCATGCTCGTCCATATTCTATATAGACATGCTGAAAAAAAATGTCGATCATATAGAAAGCACAAGTGAAAATCGACATATCATTAAAGAATATCACTTTTATATCAGTGACGATCGTACACATGATACATGTTTTGTACAACATTGTTTTGGAAAAATTTATGATTCATTGAAAAATCATGGAATAACATTCAATAAACATTGGATGTGGTCAGACGGATGCGCAGGTCAATTAAAATTTGCACGATCATTCTTTTGGTTGTGTTGTCTTCATAAGAAAACCTGCATTAAACATTGTTAGAATTTCTTTGAGACTGGCCATGGAAAAGGAGAACATGGCGGTGCAGGAGCATACATAAAATGAGCACTTCGAAGATATCAAATGAACCACTCTGCAAGCCGACTTGTGAACGCTAAAGAAGTTGTTCAATGGTGCATCGCTGCTCTAAGCCATGAGACTAACCCATCAAGAGAAGTGCGAAGGTACATTCAATTTAATTTATATTGGAAATATAATTTTAAACATTGTACATTTATCATGCCATGATTATCTTTGATTGTATTTTGATATCATATTTACAAATTCTTCTTCTAATTTTCCATATAAAGGTTTTTCTAGCATATTGGAATCGAAGACGTAGATAGATCAATTGGAAGTGACGTTGAAACAATAAAAGGGACTCGAAAATTGCATTCAATTCAAACAAAGTCGTCCAGAAATGTGTTTGCATTGGATAAAAGAAAATATTCTTGTTTTTGTGATGTTTGCATAGAGAACACAAAATCCAATAACGTTTGTGAAAACAAAATGTATGTGAATGATTGGAAACATACAGAGCTAAATACAAATGGAAAAATGTTTGTTGCAATGTTTGAAGAAATGCAGTCAGAGGAAACTACAATATCATCCGATGGTGATAGAGTTTCTGATCTTGTTAGAGAAGGTAACATTTGAATTACTTTCTAATGATTTAAAGATCTAGAAATAAATTTAAATATGTATAATTTTGTTAATTTTATTTTATTGTGCAGGAGATTTTTTTTCTGTAATTGCACCTATTGACAACGATGAAAATGTGAAGTATTATTTGATGCGTTGCACTAAACAAAAAATGAAATTATTACAAAACTATAATGATCACAGATTTCAATATGACAGAGGGTCTATTATACTGAAAGGTTATTTTTTCAAACAAACTCATAAAAGTGGAGACTTTGTTTACTTTGAAGACTATAAACCTGATTCCATAAGTTGTCAATATAGTCACTTGGTGTGTGCAGCACACATAAAGTTGATAGAAGTTCAATCAAAGAAAAAATCAAAAATTAAGAGATGGAAAATGTCAAAATCTGATCATGAACGGATTATTGAAGATGGAATTCCATTAGAATTTTTTTGAGTGAATTGTCCAACAATTTATTCTCTTTGGATTAAATATGTTTTAGAACTTCCAGTACTCAACTAAAAATTGAGCTGCTTATGTTATTTGTGCAAGTGTTTGCACATGTACAAATTGTTTTGGTACAAGCGCGTGCTCTAGTATCAATTGAAAGTAGCTTTTCTATACATGTGCATTGATGAAAAATGTTATATGTATTGGATATATATATATATATATATATATATATATATATATATATATATATATATATATATATTCTAGAATGAAATTAATTGTTCTAGTTTTACTATGTGCATTGATGAAAAATTATTTACGTACTCAATATATATGTTCTAGAATGCAATTAACTCGAACTAGTTTTTCTATGTGCATTGATGAAAAACTAGTTGGATTTTCTGGTAAAAAGTATGGACACAATGTAAATAAATCATCTACAGTATATTTTTGTACGAAAATTCCTTTCAGACAAGAGACTCAGAGCACTTCTCCGACTTTTGGTGGGATTTGACCCACATCTCTAATCCTGATTGAAAATCTAGTACAAAATTTGTTTGTCCAATGGTCAGATATGTTCAATGTGCATCGATGAAAAATGTTACTTGTATTGGATAGATATGTTATAGAAGTCAATTAATTGTTCCAAGTAGCTTTTCTATGTGCATTGATGAAAAACTAGTTGGATTTTCTGGTAAAAAGTTTCCACAATGTAAATAAATCAACAAGGCTACCTATTTGAGTGCATTAACGACATTGACCCAAATTCAAAAAACATATATATGTACTAGACTTATATTTTCAATCAAAATTAAAGATAATTTGTACATATATCTACTTCTTTAAACTCTTTTTTCAATTAGAGCTCAATTGATACATGGTTAGTTGCATTGAAAAGCTATGTTCTTCCTATTGGAAATTTTTTCATTCAAACAAGACTACATGGAGATATCAAAAGCAATCTTAAAATTCCAAATGTACTTCAACCATCCAAAAGGGATTTGTGCAACATTACTTGACATGCCATGCCAATTATAGTGAACAACTATCCAATAGAAACATTTAACATTATATACCACATGTGCCAAATGTAGATTGAAACCATCCAAAACTTTAAATTTTAAAAACTTTTGATAATATGTCGTGTAACATTAAAACATTAAACATCACATGCGAAATGTAGATTGAAACCATTCAAAACTTGAGTTTAAAAAACTTTTTGATTATATATATCGTTACTTCACATGCCATGCCAATTATAGTTCAACTAGATCCAATAGAAACATTTAACATTGTATACCACATGTGCCAAATGTAGATTGAAACCATCAAAAACTTTAAGTTTTAAAAACCTTTTGATTATATATCATGCAACATTAAAACATTAAACATTCAAAGTTCATTAAATATCACATGCAAAATGTAGATTGAAACCATCCAAAACTTGAGTTTTAAAAACTTCACATGCCATGCCAATTATAATTCAACTATCCAATAAAAACATTTAACATTAAATATCACATGCCAAATGTAGATTGAAACCATCCAAAACATTTAACTTTTAATTTAACAAAAAAATATAGATCACAACATTACTTCACATGCTAAATGTACTCCAAGCATCCAAAACTTAAATTTTAAAAACAAAACAAATTATAACACGTCATTACATAACATGCCAAATGTAGTTCAGATGACAACATTAATTTATAGATGACAACATTACTTCACATTCACATGCCAAAAGTACTAAAACCATCCAAAAATTAAATAAAACAAATTATATTAACAATGTAATAAAATATGTCCAAAAATTGTAGATCTCACAAGTATCA
The DNA here is from genome assembly GCA_034641835.2 of Pinus albicaulis. Lineage (NCBI taxonomy): Eukaryota > Viridiplantae > Streptophyta > Pinopsida > Pinales > Pinaceae > Pinus > Pinus albicaulis. Next base: position 831,812,841 of record CM076569.1, read on the forward strand.
AACTGTATCAAGTTTAACAAATTTTAAGACCATCTAAATCTTGAAATCAAATATACAAATCATGTCCATCAAATAGAGATGGATCTAGCGTCTTTCCTATCAGGGTCTCAATCCGCGCACTATCATGTGAAGCATCATGGGAAACCTACATACACAATGCACATGTACTTGAACATTAAAATTTGATGTTTTAAAAATGAGTGAGAATATATATATCTAGAACTTCATGTAAAAAACAAAATATAACAAAAAAATCATGCAATACCTCATGAGGTTCCCTCTCCATTTGATGAACAAGTTCTCCCATAGGAACATCTGCAGCGGTAAACTGTACAATATACATGTACAATTATATATATATATATATATATATTAAAAAATTTCAAATGAAAATGCACGTGTACATATATAAACTTATTTTCAATAATATTAAAAAAAGGAACTAAAGACAACTTGTTCAAATGTTGTGGATGTTCCTATCTCCATCGCTAGAGTCCTCGGATTAAAGAAATCTTCTATAGGAACCTAAATTCAAAAAAATTTAAATAACTCAAAATATAGATGTCTCTCTCTCTCTCTCTCTCTCTCTCTCTCTCTCTATATATATATATATATATATATCTCAATTTTTAATGGAACTTTTTGAGGTAGAATATATATATATATATATATAACTCTTAAACATTAATTTGTAAACTTGTGAAAAATTGTCCATACTTGTGGCTCATCTCCCAAGGAAGTAGAAGGTACATCTCCCAAGGAAGAAGAAGGTACCGCCATCCCAAAAAACATCAGACGGAATCGGTATCTATTAAAACATTTTATCAAATTATATATATACATACATGTACATGTGTGCACAATTATTTATTTTAAAGTCACTTAAAAAACACTAACATTTGCCAACATATCTTGATGGTCAGACCCATTTGCATTGTTTGAACCAGAGGTCCCGAACGTGATATTAACATTTTCGTCACGCATCATGTGTGAGAATTGCAAATGGTATTTTAACATATAATCATAATTTTTTGTTAGATTAATGTACACATACAAATAAATGTATACATGTACATACACATGTATTTATTACAAATTGTACACATGTATATGTAAAAATAATTTCAAACCCTAAGGTCACTAACACATACCGTTCCGGTGCCCTCTTCCTCATGAAAAATTAGGTCTTGCAAACCATTGTGACAGTTTTTTGCATATATTCGGAGATCTTCAACATTCATGTTGTCAATCTCCTCATCTGTACAATACACAAAATTGGCACGTGCATTTTCACGTGCTCTTTGTCGATTTAAACAAACATCGACTCCACCCAATCCGCTATGAACATTTTCGATCATAACATCCCTTGCTTCTCGACTTATTTGAGAAGTCGCATCCATCTCTAACTGCAGAGTTTCGACTCGAAATGGTCGACTCACCAATGGCGGCTCAAGGCGAGGCAACTCCACATCTCGCTTAGCGCCCTTACGGTCATATAATCGACCTTTCCCCGGGCCAAAAAATTCTGACGGAAGGTCATTGTAGTTGGGTTTCATACCCAAAAAAAAATTCTACATAAAACATTTGTGCACAATAAACAGGAACCTCATCGTTCCATGGAAGCCTTCCATACGCCGCAAGGTGCCTATCATACAAATAACGAGCTATGTCTGGGTGCTTGAAATACTGCACCTTCAACATTTTTCTTTTTGGCCCTTCCTTGTAATTAAAGATTGACTTGGCCACTTCTTTTGTAAATTTTTGTTTTACGTCCTCCCATTTATATGGACCCATTATTGTTTCTTTTCTCTTTCTCATCATTTCTACAAATGTATCAGTCGTTGGCCCAAGATTTCTGTACACATTTACAATTTCACCCAATGAATGTGTAACTATTTCAAGGCTTTGTCGACTCTCAGCAGGTAGATACAAAACCACGAGATCTCTTTGCAATTTTGCATGAAGCCTTTCACACCTTTGTAAGGTGCATTGCACCATGTTGGTTTCCCATGGTATATCAGTAATCTCGGCCAGATAAGTTGTGTTGGGTTGACAACCTTCTTCTTGAATGTAGCGGGCTGCCCTGCGTCTATTTTGACCACTAGTTGAAACATTTTCGGCCTCTACATCAATATATATATATATATATAATTTCTTATATTAGAAAAAACACATGTAAAAAAAAGTTGTACAAATTTAATGAAAAAAATTGAAATTCATGGCAACCTTGACATTGTTGGTTAGCATCTTCTCCAATATGACCCTGCTGAGAACCAAACCCAAAATGACCCTGCTGAGAACCAAACCAAAAATGACCCTGATAAAAACCATCAGTCGTTGATTGGCATTCAGGGGAATAAATATCACCCCCTTAACGCAACCTGCTACCACTCATTGATGGCCCTCTAGGTCGATTTGAACCACCACCAACCTCTCAAGACGAGGGAGAAGCTTCATAAACAAATATGAATTTATAGTCAATTGAAAAATACATTCATGTGTACATATAAATACATATACATATATTCATTGATTAAATTGCGTGAACCATACCACGACTGGTTGAACCATGGGCACACTCCATGGATGGAGTAGAAACCCTTCTCCTCTTACCTCCTAAAAATTAAAAAATGAAACTTATTAACAACTAATTTAACTCACAAAGTTAATAAAAAATCAATTCCATATGTACACACATGTATGGAGATTTAAGATTATATTTAAATACCGTGAAAATCCCCCAATCCCTGAACCTCCATATGGGATTCAGCTGATCTTTGTCGTTCATCCTCCATGATATATATATCTATTGGTTAACATTTACACAAAATAGATAAATCAGAAAATCAATTTGTAATTTAGTGTACACAAATTATGTAGAACACAACTTTCAAAGCAATAATTGATGTGTGAAACTCAATTTAATCGAAAAAAGAAATTATAAAAATGATAAGTTCACCAAATTGCACTTTACATGGTGGGAGCACACTTAGTATAAAATTTACCACTTATACACTTTAGTTTGTGGGAGAAATGACACATGTACATAGTTTACCTTAAATTTGTTGTGTTTTATGGATATTAAAATGAATAACTTATATTTAGATCCATTCCAAAGATTGACTGTAGGGGCATTTACTAGATATGTCACCTTTCATAAAAGATGAGATCCAAAGGCTACCTGACCCTTTACAGACTCTGCCTATAGAACTTGTAGAAGTAAACAATAGAGGCATTAACAATATCAAAGAACGTTTTCATGCTCAGACATGGGAATGTGTCTCTTTCCATACGCAGAAAAATAGTTCAAGGTAGTTAATCTTCATAGACATGTCATCAAGCAGGTCAATGTCATCATCCCCAACTTACTTTTCATGAAATTAGGCTTGGAATCCTCTACAACCTGGTGGATGGAGTTGAATGGGAACTAGGTCAAGGCCTTTACAAAATACATGCTAGTGAATAAAACTTACTAGGTTATGCCAACAAATAAAGTGGGAGAAATGTTTTCTCCTCGAGGTTATCCAATTGGGTGTGTAATACCAACTTCGCCCATTTCCTAACAGGTTTCTCTCTTAGGTTACAAAGTGTCTTCACCTTATTAGTTATATATTTTCAATTTCCCGTGGATTCCTTGAATTTTTTCTCCTACCATCTCCCTCTCTCACTCCCCAAATTATTGTCATCAAACATGCCCCATTGAGGATATGCAGCAATGTTTGCACCATACTTAGAACTGTCATTGTTGCTACTTGAAATTGGAGAGTCATGTACATACTAGATTGCTTGCTTAAGTGGCTCTTACTTGGAAAATATCCTGAGATGAGTTTGACATGATGGTCATATGAGGCTGGAAGCTACTTGGTGCAATTTTCCTTAAATCTTGAAAAAACTGAGCACAAATTTCATTTTCGATCATTTTTTATTAAATCTTTTGCATACATTAGATGTTATCACAATTGCAACACAATCATGTTCCATGAGCATGAATTATGAATGTTGCAAGCCAAATTGAAAGGAAATTTGCATTCATTTTAGGCAAAAGAAGGCTATGACATTAAGGTCCATGCTAGACCTTGATGAGAGGATATGATACCTTGAAGAGGTTACATCTTTTGGTGATGTCACTAATTTTTTCTCTATTATTGTGTTTTTTAAACTTTTTTATCCCAGAGGAGGGTGTTATCCAATGTGAATTTTAAACCCCCCTCACATTTTTCAATGAAGGTTCTATCTGAATGTTAGGGAGCTACACAAATTATAGAAATTCAATATGATGTGCCAAAAACTTTACAGACATCCCAAAAACACAAACCACCTATTATACATGTCAGTTAAATCTACATGGAACCAGTAAGCAATAAGGTAAAATATAGAATTACGAATCCCTTCAATTAGTCAAAAAAAAAAAAATTATGAAGAAAGCACCCAGAGGACTAGAAATAACAATATAGTAGAGAAAAAAAATAGTATCTCAGCATCTATAATTGCAAGTCATAAATTAATATCATATATTCCAATTTCAGCACTAAAAGCAAACTCAAAATAACATAAAAGCAGAGACAACATTGTTTTACATGTAAGTAAACATTGCTAATGGCAATATGCAACATGGATTGGCATAATCATGCCTTTATCAATGAAATTTTATCACACCATTGAACAATTGTGCACTAGAACAATATTTAAATAAGTTAAAAGAAAAAATTGACCTATATTGTACAGTTTATGGGACAGAAATCAATATGTAGAAATATTCACTTGGTTTTTATAATTGGATAGAGGAATGAATTAAAATGACCTTGTATGTCTTCTCGTTTTAGAGCTCAAATTTTTAGGAAGGATTTAAGTATCCACATTTCAAGAATCACTAGAACAGGTTGATAAAGAATATAGGAAGACAAAAAACTAACCAGTGGTGTAATAAATGGATTTCTTGGGAGGTAGATTGGCATATGGACTTTGGTAGCTAGAAATTTTCTGAATAAGTGAATGTATTTGAAAACCGAACCTCTAGTTTATTTTGATTTAGACAAGGTCTAGAATTTGAAAAGTGAATTCCCTCTTTCTTCCTCTTACATGTCCAATGATCAGAATCTGGATTGAGGGAAAAAAAATTCCAAAATAAAAATTTTGCATTTTATTTGTTGTACACATGAGTTTTTAAAAGCTAATTAACTCATAAATTTCTCACAAAATACACTTAAATCTTGACACATAAACCCCTTCCCAATTGGCTAACTTTAGACGATCCTAAACACATTTTTATTTAATTGATGAGGGAGATAGCCCAACAAAACTAGTTTGTCCATATTCAAATCAAGTTGGTATCAAAGTACAATTTAGCTCATTTTAGTCAAGGTTAGTTAGAATAATTAGCTATTGGTTTCTGTCTTCAATTTCCTCTCAAAATGAATGTGTACGTGCTTTTGAGAGACACAGTAGAGGAATAAGGTCCAAATTTTTGATGAAAATGGGCTATGAAAGTAAAGGGTTAAAGGCAAACATGTACAAGGTATAGTTGAGCCAAATGTTGTTGAGGAAAGGCCTAATTATTTGGGTCTTGGTTATGGAAAACATGATGGAGAATGCTCCAAAGCCAAGGAGGCACATGAAGCTGTTCCAAGAAGGAATTTTATTTTGTGTTCATTACCTCAAGCTTGTGAAGTTTGTGTTCATGATGAATGGAAAAGTTTGACACCCACTTTGCAAGAAGATGTTAATAATAATGCAGCTAATGAGAATGTAAAAGAAGAGGATGTTGAAAGCTCTAGAGTCATTGAATTCATTGCTAGTATTCAGAGGAGAGCCACTACCTCATCAAATTCACCTCCTCAAGAAGGCAACAACGGTGAATGTTCAAGGTATAAATTTGCCTTTAATCAAATTGCTTTTGATTATGATAAACATGGTAAATATTCACATAAGATTTGGAAAAGAACTTGCATGTTCCTTTTGTGATTTGAATAATCATAATGTTTATAGATGTTGGAAGAAGATATCCATGCACATGAAACTTTCTAAATAAATGAGGCAAAAATTCAAAGGCCCATTGGACAAGGAAAATGATGTTGAAAATAAGATGCAATTGTTTATTACTCATTGCCATAAGAAAGGTCACCTTGTAGAAAAGTGTTGGACTTTGTATCCAACAAGTCATCCACAACATTTGAAGAAGGTGGAAAGAGATAATGACAAGAATGGAAAAGAGGATTCCATAATCGATGAGGGTCGGGATGATTCACATGATGATGAAGTGCAGCTAAAAGAAGCGCCATTGAAATGGTTTGGTAATGGATGGTTAGATTTCTTATCCAATTAAGGCCTTGCATGTATTTTGATGTTTCATGAATTTCTTTGCAAATTCAAAGTATGGTGCATGTTGCATGAAGCAAGATGTTGAAAGTAGAGTTATGTTGACACACTTAAATGCAAAAAATATGGAAATTTGTACATGAGCTCTATTATTTGACTTGAGAGTCAGTTGTTTGAAGATGCATGTTTTGTCGACTTGTGTTTGGTTGATGGTTTTGTACACCAATATGTAAGAGTACATGGAGATATTCACATGATGTGAATTTTTTTTCTTTGAAGGAGAAAAATGATATGTCAGCGAGCTATGTTTCTTGCATGATGTGTTTTTCAGTTTGATGGTTTTGTTTGTGATAAGACGTCACAAGATTTTGGGAAGGTCCACTCTTGAGCGAGAGCCTCATGATTACAACCTAATCATGAGAATCAAATGGGAGTGCATCCTTATTTTGAAAACAAATAGGATTCTAAGCTACCTAGGACTCAAACCATTATTTTTAAATTTGAAATATCATGGTGTTGTTTCAATGCCTAAATCCACAACCCTAACATAAATTGTTTTATTCTTTTTTTGCAGGATTTAGTTGGTTATATTAAAAGTCAGTTAAATTTAAAATTCTTGGCTTAGTGGCATGAACCAAACATATTGTGTATTAAATGAGGAATTTTGCTCTCCCAATCATTTCTAAATCACCCATATCACCAAGAAAACATGTTTTAAAAGAACATACTTTGGTAGGGGAAAGACCTTAGGTCCTTTGATTGTGCACATGTGGTGTGAAAAATTGAAATTTACAATTTGCAAAAAAGTGAAATTATGAATGAAACCACGAAAACAAAAATCCCAAAAGTGGTAAATGATTTAAATAGACCTAATTAATTATTTACCAACATAAATTCTTCAACTTTTAGCAACTAAATGATAAGTAAAAAAATAAATAAATTTTTAATTATGGTTCGAAAGTTACATAATCTTAAGAAGCATTTTAAATTAATTATATCTCATAAAAAGTATCCCTCCTAACTTAACAAATACTATCTCTTCTCCTAAGGTTCACGACCTCCCTTCCTTAGCACACAAGACATAAATACAATTAATATTTCAATATGTTAATTCCTATCGAAACAAATGAAAATTTGTATATAGATGGTTTCAAATATTATAAGAAGGTTTTTGATATGGTAGAGAGAATGTGGAAAATATAATCCATAAACAAATTATTTTTCAAAACGTATTACTTTCAAAGTATCAACAAGGAATGTACAAGGGTGTTCAATGAATTAACGCTATTTATTTAAATTCCATGATGTATATCTTACTCATAATTTTTAAAAATTATTAAATAATGATCTAGATTGGATAATTATATTATTTGTCATATATTTTGATGCTTATAGAGTGAAAAAACTGAAAGAATCAACTTGTAGGGTCATTTTAATGGTGGGTGGAGAATTGGGGTCTAAAACCTTTTGGAGTCATTTTGAGGTATTAAATGACATTTATGGGGGTCAAACGATTATCCCTTGTGCCAAAATCTTGACCATTATTCTACACTTAAAGACATATCCAATGGTGCAAGAAAAACATCAAATGAAGTTCATTCAAAATTTATGCCTTTAGTAATTTGACCTATCATGTTGACCACCATGGTACGAGAGAATGTCATTTTAGCCTCATTACTCATGCATAGAAAGCTAGCTACATGTGGAATTTTAACAAGACTCTAAAAGGTATAAAATCACAAACCTCGTTAATGGATAACGGAGTCAAATATTACACCTAGTTGGCTATCACGCTATGTTAAATACTTGGCCACTAGGAGGAATAAGAGTTCCATTTTGTGTTATTGTATTTTGTTCCATAGTTGAAAATACAACTAGGAGTGTGAAGTTAGAGAGAAAAATGTATGAATTTAAGTTTTTATAGCAACCTTACACGCCAAAAGTCTTAGCTAACTCTAGAGAGATTACCTCTTTCTTTGTACTTACATATTTTTCATACCAAAAAAGAGAGAGTAGAGCATGTTTACATTTTAGTGTTGTTTTTCTCCCATAAGGATTTCCTAGGGAAAAATGAGTCTAGAGCATCATTACTTTTTAGGGTTGCTTGTCTCCCATAAGGATTTCCTAGGAAAATAATTGTGTTGATTGTCTAGAGATATGTATGTGTGTTTTTCATTATGTTCTCTATTTCTTACGTTGTGTTTCATTATGTTTTATATTTCTTACATTTCTGCCCTCCTATTTTTCTTTCCAATCAAGGTTTATAAAATAACATGAGAAGCAACATGAGACTTTGAACAATCATTTTCATTATCTATATGGAAGGCAAGAAGGATTATATCCCCTTAAGCTTAAGCTTATGTAGTTTGTCAATTTTTATCATATATTTTTTGGTAAGGGTAAATGTTTTTTATCTATAGTAAGTCATGAGTTCTCCAATTTTACCTTATGTAAAGCATGATTCTAGGATTACTACAATTTGTACTTGGTTTTTTATTGTGATGATGCCCTATCTCAATCACTTGGCCATCTCTCGATGGGTAGTTAAATATTTATAACAATACTTAAGTAATATTTATCTATTTGTATTATGTGAAATATAAAAAATGGTATACTATTTTTCATAAAATTGTGTTGAGTTTATCATATATTTCGATGAAAGTTGATTATATGACACGTTTTCGTTAAAAGGATCTAAAAATTTTGTTAAGGTATGAATTTGCAATTTTGTGTGGCTCTCTATCAACCTTCACTTCCTCATTTCTAGAAAAAATCTACTTGCTCATTCATATACCCACTTTCTATTCAAATGCATGAGTTTTGAACTCTCGGTAACTATGTTTTTCCACGCAGGAAAATTATGTCACATTTTATACTAACTCTAAATATTATTTTGAAGTTTGAATTACTGTTATTCTTTTATATAATTTAACATTAGATATAAGTTTAAATTGAAAGCTACTTAGATGAAATATAGCTTAGATATGGCATTTGCAAATTATTATCTATTTATTGAACTAAAGGATATAATTATTACACATGTTTAATTTACATTCAAATGCTTCTTTGATTTATCTCCTATAGCTTAATGTAATGCTAGATATATAATTTAAGTTGAAGGCTCATGAGATAAATATGACTTCTATGTGACATTTGTATTGAATCATCTATTTGTTGTGTTATATGAACATAATTGGTACGCATATCTAATTTACATTACTAATATGTCATGCTTCTTTAATTTATCTTTATAGATGACCGGAGCATCCCTTTTTAATCTATCCCTTTTGACTTCGGATATGTGGGCAATATTCATCTGCATATTTTTCTATCATAAAGCAGTGAGTAAAATTGTATTCCATTTGTGTCAATGTTAAGGTTAAGCACATGGATTAAAGTTTTATATAAGATACATTGCCACAATGTACATTTATATCTAAAGAGTCCAAAAGCTCATTCAAGACCATATGTTTTGTTGATGTAGGTTGATTGGTTATATTACATTGCTTTTGCAGTTGTTGTTGTGGGCCTTACCATCTATTCGTTCTAGTAATTGCTGAAACTAATCTTTCACCTTTTTATTTTAAATAGAAATAACTTTTCAAAGACATTTTAATATGTAAAATTAAGGAAAACCCTTTTTTGCCTATGTGAATATGATAATGTCTAACATGTGCTTTTTATTTCTGCAGTAATGACAGAGAACACTATTGTGGTTGAAAATGATCTAAATGAAACCATACCATACACACAGCTCAATGAAAAGAGAGAGCCTAATATAGCAGGCATAAAAATACTTTGCTACAAAATGATAAAACATGTGAGTGCAAAATTTAAAACATAAATCAAGATATCAAACACAATGATATTATGATGGAGAGAATATTTCTGCAGCCAAAATGAACATGCAAACCAAAAATTGTAATAAAAAGATTACAAAATATCATTGCAAAATTTAAAAACATAAATAACCTAACACACAAGGATAGCTCAAAACACCTGAATGCATATGTAGAACAAAACCTGTAATAGAATATTTTGCTACATACAACACTGCACATTTTTAAAACATAAACTAACTTAGCAGACAATAAAATTAAATTAGATAATTGTTTGTGCAGTTGAATTGATGTGCATAGAAAAACTGGGAATAGAAATATTTGATGCATACAACACACAAATGAAAAATCTTAAAATATAAATCAATCTTGCAAATAGAAGGGTATTTAACTAGACAGAAATGTCTATATAGATTCAGTCAAAAACCCAGACTTGCAAACCTTTTTTTTAGGAAGAAAAAAACGTTGATGTATATTAATCAGTTCATATGCATATAGACATATTCTCAGCTATACAGCGAGAAAAATGAAACATATCATCCAGCAGTATACTTTACCTATCTAAGAAAGAGAGGCAAAGAATACAGTGGGAAACATATTACGCAGGGTTTTAACCACATCCCATCATGATCAGAAAACCATACATCCCTGTAGAAAAAGCGGAAATGATAGAGATATAGAAAAATATGTTATACATCAGCAGATAGACATTAGGAAAGACACATGAAAGTTCAGGAAAATCTTCTTTCTCTAGTAGAAGTGGGAGCGGCCACGGTGGGAGTCTTGATTTCTTGTAGCCATGGCAGAACAGACCGAGAGAGCTTTTCTAAAGAAACTAGAAGTATTTCTCAATTCCAAGACGTCTGGGAAGGGGAAATGACCTAGAAAAGGTGGCAACGGGTTTTGGAAGAATGTGGCAAAAGGCTTCAAGACACCCAAGGAAGCTATTCAAGGGACGGACTTCAAGACACCCTGGAAAAGGTGGCAACAGGCTTCAAGACACCCAAGGAAGCTATTCAAGGGACCTACATCGACAAGAAGTGCCCATTCACTGGTATTGTTTCAATAAGAAGTCGTATATTAGGTGGAACATGTTACAGTGATAAAATGACACAGACAATTATTGTCCAAGAAAATATTGCACAACTTAATAGATCTTTTCTAATAATTGTTTCTCAAAGGCCAGAAACCTGCAATAAATGGAAAGAAAAAATGTTGGTCATCTCTAGAGAATCAAGAAACATGTAGTCCTAAAATGTAAAATGGAGGGCAGCAAATGGAAAGAAAAAATTCTGGTCATTTCTAGAGAATCAAGAAACAGGTAGTCCAAAAATGTAAAATGGAGGGTAGTCACGGGTTTTTGGTATCAAATTTGTTTTAGGACAAGTTTCTGCTACAGACAGACCCCTAGGGTGTAGTTTCCAGTGACATTATCTGAAAATATGAAAAAGAAGACACCAAAATACAGAAAAGAAGACTAAAAAAAAATAGAATTGGCCTTTCTTCCAATAAATGATTTGAATATAAAATATCACAAAAAATCGAATACTAGTGGAAAAAATCGAATTAAATTTCTACAACCATTCATCATCATCCTCCCATTTCACTTATGTTTTCTAATATTTAACTCTAACGACCAAGACAAGATTGCACGACATAAAAAAGTTATAATAAGATATTAGCAATCAAAGACTCATTAAAAAATACAAATTAGAGTTCTGCATGCATGGTATTGCACCACGTAATTCTCTGTTGGAATAGTTTGATCGTTAGGGTATGTTTTCTTCAGTTATTTTAAATAGAGGGCGAGTTTGATCACATTAATAGAAAGTGTATATATATACATATAAACCATCACCATTACTACTACTCGAAAAAAACTGTAATAACATCTGCTTTACGTATTTAGCATTCTCTGAAATCAGGGTTTTGATTTTATTGGAAGGCAGGGCTATGGTGTGAACACATCCCCTCTCAGCAGTGAGATTATATTATTCATTCTTCGCATGTGGAGGTCTGGCTTATTGAAGGGATGATCTAAGTTAACAACATGTGTTCCGTTGGTCTGGTTGTTGGTTGCAGGTAGATAATCCTAATTCAAAATTTACGTTATGAAAGCTACATTACAGATGATATTCAGAACCCTGGACTACATTGGCGTCACCAACAGAAGGAAAATTAAATCTAAATCTGCTAATGTGATCTTTACTTTTATCACGATGAGATACCAAGCAAGCCAGAAAAGAAGTCCGAGCTTGAACGTATATTTGTTGGCAGAAATCACATCACTAATTTCCATAGACATCATTTTTTTTCATAGACACCTATATCTTTGCTTACATAATTTGAAAAATACTATTTTCTAAAATACGAAATTTACATTCACTGGTGCCTCCATAGACCTAAATAGAAAGGTATGTCATTTCATGGTTTCAGTTATGTTGTCTCAACTGTCAATGAAAGAAACTCTTTAGCTGAGGGTCACTTTCATCTGCCCCCAACAAACAATGAAAGCAGAACTATAAAATAACGCTTTCGAAGATTGATTGATCATGATTGGTCGAGTGGTATTTTCTCATTTGGAGCCGATATTGATAGACCGGTATGCCAGCTTCTTGTCTAGCTATCCATCTATATGGTCGGAAAATCTAATAGCACAGACTATGCGCACAATAAATTTTGTTGTATTTTAGTTATTATAATAGAATCCATACTTAAAAAAAATATTGATATACATATTTTCCCTTTTCCCTATTAAGGTGCAGAGGGTTTCTGGCCAAGAAAAAGTAGGCAGTGCCTAAGAATTAAAAATATTTGTATTCATATTGAAACTGATCAAATGCAACAGCTTAGTTAATTATCCATAGCCAATGTGAAACTCACAAATGCAAACTAATCATATGACATACCTCCATGGTATTGCACTAACATTAAACAATATTCATGCAAGTGAGGTAAGGTCGAACATACCCGATGAAAGGAGAAACAGCGCCGACAAAAGGAGCAACAGCGCAGACGGGAGGAGCAACAGCGCTGACGAGAAGAGAGAAAACGCACGAAAAGAGCAGCAGCTACAGTGACAGAAATGCGCGCGAATAATGAAACCGGTAAACAAATCAACTTCGCGAGCGATTTATTTATAGAAACTAGTTCAGCCGAACTATTTTAAAAGTAAAATTTCAGCCGAACTTTTGTTGCCAGTTTTCCCATCTCCGACAAAAATTATGTTTTCTCGTGCCGTCAGTGTGCCGTCAATCTAAATGGAATCACGAGTTCGGCCGAACTTTCTAAGAAATTTCAGCCAAACTATTACATAGTTCGACCGAACTTTATAAAAATGTTCGGCCGAACTATTGCCGAAAAAACATTTCGGCCCCCGATTCTCACAAAAGTGTAACCCAGCTTCACGTTTCCGCCCTAAAATTAGGGAAATATTGGCCATTTACCAGCTTCACGGAAAGGCCACCTTATGGTGGGAAGAGGTTAAGTCATTACAAGGGATTGAAGAACAGAATGTTACCTGGGATGAGATTTAAAAGCACTTCAAAAACAAGTATTTAAGGGAAAAATTTTATGATGAAAAGGCTAAAGAATTCCATGACTTAAGATTGGGGTAGCTGACTATGGATGAATACATAACTAAATTCACCTCATTAAAATATGTACCTTGTCTCCAAGATGAAAAACCTAAGGTACAACGTTTCTTGAGTAGTCTGTCGGCATTCATGAAGGAAATAATATAGTTTGACAATCCATAAACTATGGACGAAGAAATCTAGAAGGCTCTAATTTGTTACCAACAGATGAAGCATAAGGGGGACAACAATAAAAATTGGTCTCAGAAGAAGGGAAAAAAGAATTATCAGAATTTCAGAGGCACCAAACTTACCAACTTCAGAAACTCACAAAGGAATATGCCCAGTAAACAACCTAGAATAAATCAACAAAAACCAAAATGACAAGCGGAAACTAGGCCTACTGAAGAATCTAGCAAACTGGACCCCCTCTACAATGATAGGGTTGTGGAGAAGCCCACTATTACAAGAATTTCCCCATCATGCTAGACCTGATTTTATTGCTAACATTCAAGAGGCATCTATTGTTGGGGAGGTAGCTAGGAGCATGGCTAGGATCAATGTCACGCTAGAAGACTACCAAGCATATTACCATCTGATCCAGTTTTATGCAGGAACGCAATAGAATGAACATATAACCATAAATAAAGAGATGCAGTGGAAATAATACTTCATTTCATTAATATCAAAGAACTGAAATTTGCTTACAGACAGAATGGAAATAAAACAAGTTAGGGCGCTGGTAGCTATCTCTGAGAAGAGATGTGGTAGCTACAGGCCTCTGAACTGAGTTCCAATGAGGCTCGAGGGCCTATTTATTATTAAGAAACAATGGAGAACCCTAAACATCCAAAAACCTAACCCTAGGAGATGAAGCGCCAAAACTATGGGCCCCGTTTGGGTAAATTGGTGTTTCAACTTCCCAGGGACGTAACTTTGGCATACTATCTTCGTTTGATGCACATGATACATCATTAGAAAGCTCTATCCAAGGACTAAATTTTTTTCCATTTGGAACAAAATGATCTTTGCTGGCGGCGCGATGCCAAAAAAACGTCGTTTAGGGCCTCAAAACAGCTCCGGAAGTTCAGGACCCGAAAAACTGCTAAAAATAGTAAGTTATGCCGAAACTGAAAAACTGAAAGAGACAATGGTGGGGGCCCAAGTGGAATAGGCGGTGGCCACCAATATCCACCTGGATCATTCCTCCCCCCTTAGGAAGCAATGGTCCCCATTGCGTTGAGTTCCTCCATGAGATGAGGAAACTTCTGCTGAACTTGGTCCATGGTGAACCATTTTCCCTAGTGCAGGAGTTGGCAAGCTTTCACAACCCGATACAATTGGATCTTCTGTTGGCGAGTGTTCTTGATTTGCATGTACATGATACAATCTGTGGTGGCATGTTCCATGTAGTCTGGGTTTAACTCTGTTGGTGTGAGTTGTTCTGCAATGTCATAGGTGTCTAGTAGAGGTGGGAAGTAAGGACAAAGGAGGTCCACATTGAATACTGGGTGTAGACCAAGGAATGGTGGAATATTGAGCTCGAAGGCATTGTTCTCATGTACCTGGTGATGGTGTACGGCCCATATTGGAGTGGCCGAAGCTTGCAATGGGGTCTAGTTAGGTGCTCCTTCTGCAAATGTAGCCATATCTTGTCGCCCACCTGGAAGTTGTGTGGCACCCGATGTTGATCATGGCACTACTTGTACTTCGCATTGGATCTATCCAATATATCATGAACATGTTGGCGGATGTGTTGAATGTGCTCGATGAAGCTACTTTCTTTGTCAACTTCAAACTGGACATGAGCTGAATAGGCCTGAGCAGCTACAAATGGCATGGCTATGTCAATGGAACATAGTGGCTGTAATCCCAAGCCCACCCGAAAGGGGCTATGGCCAATTGAACTGTGGAGAGCCCAGTTATAACTATGTTGTAAATAGGGGAGGCTCTCATCCCATGCGCGTGGATGCTTTGAATTGTACATGCGCGTAGTGTACAATCATTCTGTTGACGACCTCTGTCTGGCCATCTGTTTGGGGATGGAAAGTTGTGGACTTGGTGAGCTTTGTGTCCAACATTGACCAGAGGCTGGACCAAAATGTGCTAAGGAACCTGCTATCTCGATCTGATATGATAGACTATTGGATCCCAAAGTGCACCCACACTCGTTCAAAGAAGAGTTTAGCAGTGGCTTCTGCTGTGATATTCTTCTTATAGGCCGCCATAATGGCCATCTTCGAGAATCTATCAACGACCAGGAAAACATAGTCATTTCCATTCTTAGTAGAAGGCAGGCCCGACATATAATCCATGGAGATGGATTCCCAAGGTCGACTAGGGGTAGGTAGTGGAGTATATAGGACTTGGTTCTTGATGGTCGGTTTGGAAATGGCACAAGCAGTGCAGGATCTGATGTGCTTCTTGACATCCTTTCGAAGGTTCGGCCAATAGAAATACTTCTGTAGTATTGCTATTGTTTTCTCGACCCTGAAATGCCCAGCGACTCGACTGTAGTGTGCTTCCCATATCATCTTGGCACGCTCGCTTGAAGGAACACAAAGGTGTCCCATGTGACATAAAAGTGCATCTGAGGTGAAAATTTGGAACTTGCGTACCCCCCAAGAGTGCCTTGTAAGTGTGGCCAAATTCTGGGTCACTCTCGTAGAGAAGCGGCCAATCATAAGTCTCGTGCCCACAAGAGTTGAGAATGGTGGTGAACACCAAAATCGATGGTCGGCTGAGGCAGTATGCAACATTATTGGTGCTACCCTTCTTGTACTTGATGTTCAAATGAAACTGTTGCAGATATGTGGACCACTTCTGATGGCGATCATTCTGCAACTTCCCTTGTGTCTGTATGAACTGTAGGGGCCGGTGGTCTGTGTGGATGATTGTTTCCTTCCCCAAAATGTAATGCTTCCATTGTCGACGGGCTTGCACAATGGAATACATTTCTTTGTCATAAGTGGGATACTTGCGAACTGTGTCAGACAATGTCTCACTGTGAAATGCCACTGGATGTCCCTGTTGAGTAAGAACTGCCCCAATAGCATAGTCAGAGGCATCTGTCTCGATCTCAAATGGCTATTGCAAGTCTGGTAAAGTGAGCACTGGGGCAGAACAGAGGCAATTTTTCAATTCTGTGAACGCCTTCTGTTGAGGTTCCGACCAAAATAATTTTGCTCTCGCTCCTCCCTTGGTGACTTGACTCAAGGGCCAAGTGATATGAGAGAATCCCAACACGAACCTCCGGTAGAAATTAGCAAGACCCAGAAAGCTGCGAAGCTCTGTTATAGTGGTTGGGGCTGGCCGATCCCGAATGACTTGGATCTTGGCTGGATCCACATGCACCCCCCTTTCATCAATAATGTATCCCAGATATTGAACCTGGGTCATGCCAAAAGTGCACTTCTCCAAATTGGCACATAACTTGTGTTGCCGCAGTGTTTGGAGGACTTGTCGAATGTGGTGAAGGTGCTCTTCCCAAGTCTGGCTGAAGATCAGAATGTCATCCAAGTACACCACTACAAATAAGTTGGTGAATGGCCGCAATATGTCATCCATCATCCTCATGAAGGTGGCGGGAGCATTCGTCAACCTGAAAGGAATGACCAGCCATTCGAAAAGGCCTTCCTTGGCTTTGAAGTCAGTCTTCCACACATCGGAGGGTTCAATTGGTACCTGGTGATACCCAAACTTCAGGTCGATCTTGCTGAAATATTTTTCACCTTTGAGTTGGTCCAGAAGGTCATCAATCCATGGAATTGGGTACCTATTCTAGACGGTGATCTTGTTCAACGCCCGATAGTCAATACAGAGTCTCCACATCCCATCCTTCTTCTGTACCAACACGATCGGGCTCCCACGGGGCGATGAACTTGGTCTGATGTGACCTTTCTGCAACAGCTCCTGAATCTGCCTCTTGATTTCATCATTTTCCAGAACAGAGCGTCGATAGATCGGTCCATTGGGTGGCGGCGCACCTGGGGTCAGATCAATCGGGTGCTTGACCTGGCAGTGCAGAGGAACCCCTGTGGGTGAGGTGAAGATGTCCCCGTACTCCTCCACGACCTTATCCATTTGTTGTTGTCGTGTAGAGGGGCCCTGTCTGGAGGTCGTGGCCACAGTCTTCTTCTTGCCCTGGGGGCGGATCATCAGGAAAACGAATTTCCTGGTTTGGGAAATGAGCTTACTACATTGTTTTGCAGTAACCAAAGAGATAGTCGTAGGAGGTGGTACCTCTGGTATTCTGTACAACTTATTTCCCAAAGTAATAATAACAGCACGAGGTCGAGACTCATACACGGCATGACGCTTCCACAAGTATGGTTGTCCTAATAATACATCAGAAACATCAATAGGAGCAACGTCACATAATACCTCATCCGTGAAGGGCTTGATGCTATAGAGAAGGCGACACTGCTGGCTGACGCGGAGATCTCGTCCTTGGTGAAGCCACCCGATGGTGTATGGATGTGGGTGAGCTGTGGTCGGCAAGCCCAACCGCTTCACGGCGTCTGCTGAAATGAGGTTCTTTGGCTCCCATTGTCGACAATGAACTGTACCGGGGAGCCCTTTACCCACATCTGGGAGTGGAAGAGACGTTCCTCCTCCTCTGGATCTTCCGGTTCCTCCTTTTGGATCTTTGCAGTGGCAACAGTGGCATTGGGCTCCACATCAATAATCTGTTTCCCTTTTTCATTCGCCTTTTCAGGTTCTGATTCAGAGTCAGAGCATGCATCTGACTCAGAAGCCCTCATCTCGGCCACTAGCGACTGCTTGGCCCGACACTCACTTGTGTTGTGAGTGGAGCTCTTATGGAACTCACACCACTTTCCGTGTCCTTCTTTGGCTTTGCGGTGCTGTTCTTTTCTTGTGGCTTCGATGAGTTGTCTTTAGCCGCCATGCCTTGGCTCGGTCCTTTGTTCTGCAGTTTGGAAGCACCTTTCCCTTGCTTTTGATTCGCAGATCCAAAGTCTCGCTTCTTCTGCTTGAATTTCTGCTCAATCTTGGCAGCATACTGGTATGTCGTACCAAGCGAGGAGATGTCGAGGAACTCCATTTCCTCCTGAATGTATCTGTGCAGACAGCTGTGATACTTTAGCACCAAATGTTTCTCTGAATCTTTGATACCCAACTTTGTGCGCAGGGTATGGAACAGATTCGTCAGCTCGTGCACATCTTGATCCCTTTGTTGTCGCAGCGTGGTCCATTGTATGTACTTGTCCTCATAGCTCCACACGGGATAGTACTGTTCCTTGACGGCGTCTCGGAAAGAATTCCAAGTTGGTACGACCAAGAACAGAGAGGGTTCTGTCTGGTCCTTGTTCTCACGGTAGGTTTCCCACCAGTCCTTAACATGGGGGGTAGCTTTGAGGAGTGCAAAAATAATCTTCTCCCGGTCTGAAAAGTCATGAACAGAGAAATATCCTTCTAATAGATTCAACCATCTATATACGGCATCTGCGTCTATTTGACCCTCAAATATGGGAATGTCAAAATTTACTTGTACCTTAAAGGGAGTCGCAACTCCAGAGTGGCTACTGGATGCAGATGCGCCGCCGGTGGGCAGCCGTTGAAGGATCTGAGCAAAGATATCCATCATCGCGTTCCTTTGTTTTTCGAGGGCCTCCTCGAGCAATATTTTGATAGGATCTCCTGCTCCCTCATCTTTCTTTTCGTCCCCCATGGGCGTCCGTCGAGGTTTGCGAGGTTGATCTTGTAAAGGTTCCACCAGATCAAGCCCTAGCTCCTTATACCCCGACCTCGTTGGGGACATGCAAAGAAGGATCGAGAAAAAGCAGACCGCTCTGATACCACTAATCCGGTTTTATGCAGGAACGCAACAGAATGAACATATAACCATAAATAAATAGATGCAGCGGAAATAATACTTCATTTCATTAATATCAAAGAACTAAAATTTGCTTACAGACAAAATGGAAATAAAACTAGCTAGGGCGCTGGTAGCTATCTCTGAGAAGAGATGTGGTGGCTACAGGCCTCTGAACTGAGTTCCAATGAGGCTCGAAGGCCTATTTATTATTGAGAAACAATGGATAACCCTAAACATCCAAAAACCTAACCCTAGGAGATGAAGCGCCAAAACTATGGGCCCCGTTTGGGTAAATTGGTGTTTCAACTTCCCAGGGACGTAACTTTGGCATACTATCTCCGTTTGACGCACATGATACATCATTAGAAAGCTCTATTCGAGGACTACAACTTTCACCATGACTATCATTCCAAAACGGAATGATTTTTGCTGGAGGCGCGATGCCCAAAAAACGTCGTTTAGGGCCTCAAAATGGCTCGGGAAGTTCAGGACCTGAAAAACTGCTAAAAATAGTAAGTTATGCCGAAACTGAAAAACTGAAAGAGACAATGGTGGGGGCCCAAGTGGAATAGGCGGGTGGCCACCAATATCCACCTGGATCACCATCCCATCATGATTGAGCTGGAAGATAAGTTATATTATCATACAGTGTCTAGTTTAGTAGATCCAGGGGCCAATTTATGCTATGTTAGGCCTAAAATTGTAGAAAAAATCCATCTTCAAACCCAAAAATTTAAGCATCCTTGGCTAGTGCAACTATCCACTGGAGTGAAAAGAAGAGTGACTGCTAAGGTAACAGAATGTGTTGTGAATATAGATAATCAACCAATTAAGAT
The DNA here is from genome assembly GCA_034641835.2 of Pinus albicaulis. NCBI lineage: Eukaryota > Viridiplantae > Streptophyta > Pinopsida > Pinales > Pinaceae > Pinus > Pinus albicaulis. The sequence continues at coordinate 831,833,245 of CM076569.1, forward strand.
TAATTTAAATATATTACCATTGGGATCTTATGATATGATAATTGGGATGGATTGGCTAGAAGGACATTGGTCCTTAGTAAATTGTACAGAGAAATGAATTAGTTATCTTACAGAAGATGTTTCTAGACAATAGCTTTAAGGAGTTAAAAAATCATTAAAGTTGTGCCCCATCACTCCCTTGTAGTTGGGTAAATGTATGAGGAAAGGGTGTATAATTTATGTTTTTCAGGTGGGATGCACCAATTCCAAGGACAAAATAGCCACATTTGAGAACATACCAGTGATTCAATATTTTGTGGATATATTTCCCGAAAACATTCCAACGCTCCCCCCAAAGAGAGTTTGATTTCACAATTGAATTGGTTCCTAGGGTATCCCTTGTATCAAGAGCTCCCTACCTCATGAGTATACCCGAGTTGAAAGAGCTTAAGATGCAACTACAGGAACTACTCGATAAAGGATATATTTTTCCGCATTTGTCACCATGAGGATCCCCCGTGCTATTTTTCCGGAAAAAGGATGGAACTCTAAGACTTTGTATCGATTATAGGACAATTAAGAATAAGTATCCTTTGCCATGAATTGACGATATTTTTGATCAATTCAAGGGTGCTACAGTTTTCTCCAAGATTGATTTGTGATCTGGTTATCATCAGATTAGAGTAAAGGATGAAGATGTATGTAAAACAGCCTTTATAACGCGCTATGGATACTATGAGTTCGTTGTGTTTCCTTTTGGGTTGACCAACGCACCAACAACTTTTATGAGCTTTATGCATGGTATTTTCCATCCATATTTGGATAAATTTGTTATAATATTTATAGATGATATTCTTATTTATTTCATAACTGTTAAAGAGCATCAAGAGAATCTTCGTATAGTGTTGGAAATATTGAGAGAATGTTAGTTGTAAGCTAAATTTAGCATGTGCAAATTTTATAAGGACTAGATCCAATATCTAGGACGCGTCATTTTGATGGAAGGTATAGTTGTTGATCTAGAGAAAATTTGAACGATAATGGATTTCCTTATGCCCAAGAATGTTGCAGACATTCGATATTTTACGGGTGTGGAAAGGTATTATCGTTGCTTTATTGAGGTATTTTCCTGGATTGCTTACGTATCACCTCCTTACAAAAGAAAGGAATAATATTAAGGTGGATCGAGGACTTCCAAAGAATTTTTTAGCGTCTAAAACAATTATTGACCACTGCCCCTATATTAAATATTACTGACCCTGAAAAAGAATTTTTGGTTTGCAGAGATGCTTGTCAGGAGGGAGTTGGGGATGTGTTAATGCAGGAAGGGAAGGTGATAGTGTATGAATCACGCAAGTTGAGGGAGCAGAAACAAATATATTTCACCTATGACCTAGAACTAACTGCAATAATTCATGCACTAAAATTAAGGAGACATTATTTGTTGGGAAAGAATTTTTTGTTAATGACAGACCATAATATTTTAACAAGTTACTTCAAATAGCCAAATTTGAATGCCCGTCAAGCCAAATGGAGGGCATTCCTTAGCGATTTTGAATTCGATATCAAGCATCTCAAGGGAAAAGAAAATCACGCAGCAAATGAATTAAGTGGGTGGTTTCATTGTATATATGAACTTCACTACCACCGAATACAATTTAAATTTCTAGAGAAGATTAAGGAGGCTACCCAAAAATATCCTGAGTATGAATTCCTATGGCAGCGAACTAAGCAAACTAAAAATGCAGAAAAATAAATTGATTATGGTATTGGAGAGGATCAACTACTAACCTTCAGGGGAAGAATATATATCCCTAACCAAATTGCAATTAGACAACTATCATGGATTAATTTCATTAATAACCATATTTATTTAATTATTTTAATTATTCCCTGAGGAGGCCACCTTGGAAATGAGAAATTCATATGGGAAGCTTATCCTGATTTATTTACAAGAGAAGATAACATTGAGGACGATGTTATGCTTCAAGGGGAAGAGGGGGGAAGACGTGCCTATGTTGAATGTTTACAAGCTAGTAAAAACTTAGATGGTTGGTGAATACTTTAATTTAAGTAAATTATAATTATGTGTGGAAACATGTATGCATAAAACAAGTTTGGGAATTTTTGGAAAAAGACCTTGAATGAAGTTCCTTAATCGACTAAAAATTATAGAAAGTTTCCAAATTCTCTCTTCCTCCTTAGAGATAAATATTAGTGGAAAAGACCAAGACGAAGGGAGATGAGAGGAAAGAGCAGAGAATGAGAATGCAGAATAATGGGAAAATTCCTAAGCTAGTAAGTGCACCAATTGAATCCCTTGGGCCTAGTAAAGGCTAAGAAAGTTCCAGACTGGACCTGGAGTCTTGATGTCACAAAACATAAGCAGAAAATATTATTGTCTACGTTGTTGATCTGAAGGTGAACAAGCACGGGGGGATAGTGTACGTCATTACCAATCTCAATTTTGCCAATACAATTCTAGTTAACTGAACCTAGTATAGATAAGTAGTTTATTGGAATTTTCTGAGTAAATATTTCTTTATTCAATCTTGAATCAATATCTGCGTGGATATTGAAGTACTGGAAAAGTTATTATATGTTAGGAACTAGGTTACTGGATATGAAATTCTTAAACCTTGTTATCTCAACTTCAAATTGCAGACTATTATGCTATGTAATTTAGCACTGAGAACACCCACGGGGTGGGGGCTTGTTGGTGATTGAGTGTTCTTAAGGCATTCGTTTGTAAAGGTCACTGGTTCAAACCCCATGGGGAGCCTGTTAGACGTAAGCCTGTGAAAATTTTTATGTATTGTTAGCGGGGAACGATGCCAGCCAAGAGGGTTTTCATTGGTAGCAGCGCGATGTGATTGTGAGTGGTAGTTATGATTATATGGTTCTCGTTACCGGTTTCCCTCTAGATACCAAAAAATAAAAACAAAAAAATGTATGACTGAGAACTCCATACGGTCGATTGTGATGTAACCTATATAGTTTTTTTATGTGATTCAAAAAGAATCTGACTAAGTCTTCTAAAAGTTGTGTTTGTGATGTATCCTATATAGTTTTTTTATGTGATTCAAAAAGAGTCTGACTAAGTCTTCTAAAATTTTCTTGAATATGAAATGAAAGTGTTCGGGTAGCACAACAGAATCTTCAGGGGAATCACAAGAGAAAACCCTCAAAAATAGAATTTGGGAGCAACCATTGTTCAGAAAAAAATGTGCATGCAAGGATGCGTGGTGGAAGGATGGCAGTGTACTCTTAAACTCTGTCCTTAACACATATCACTGAGTTAATATGTTGTTCATAGTTAACTTCCACAGAAATTCAAGGGTAATTAAACAAACAACATAATATTCAAGTCACTATAACAAGGGTTAGTGACAGGATAAATTTATGCTTGGAGGACAATGTACCTGGAGCATCCAGGTAGAGTTCCAAACTGGACTCTGCCATGTTGGTACCCTCTTATGAAATTAATAGAAAACAACCAAAACCCTACCAGCTGGTTAGGGGTTCGAACTGGGGTAACATAATAAATATAAATACAAAGGATTAATTGAGAAAACATCTTTATAACAATCATATAAGAAAAAATGAAATACCCATTTATGATATTCAAATACACAATCCAGAATACAACACAAAATTATACTACCAATTGTTATAAGAAGAGTCCTCGGGAAATATTACACCTTGAGTTAGAAATACCAATTCAGTGAACTATGTTTATGATAATGTTGTAATGCATAAGTTACCGTCCTTTAAAACGAGACAAAGTTATACATTCATACATATAAAACTTAACAACAAGCCCTCTTGCACTGCATGCAAAGTAGGGAAAAAACCCCAAACGGAATGTCGATGACATGAGAATTCCTAACTAAATAAATTCCCGAGAATGAAGAGAAATTGCAAAGATTAAAACCTAAATAAGTTAACATGCATGTGTAGGACGAAAAGCACCCTCCATTGCAACAGTCACATAGGAAAAAATAACTGACATAAAAACCTAATGTCGACAAACAAATCCTAGCTCGAAATAAATTCGAGGCCAGCCATGAAAATACCTGAAAAGGAAAGGTACCGAAAATATTAGAAGTTGTAGACTTGTAGCGCAAGTATAACTGACCAGGAAACAAGAGTGTGAATGGTATGGACGGTAGAAGCCTTGAGGAAAAGCTTCCATCCACTCCATCCAGCCATGACATATGACATAGATGCGTATCCATTTTTTCTTTCATGACTGTATATTGAATTAGTAAATCTGAAAGCTTAGATTCACCTTCTTCATGCATCCTTCACTATCATATATTAAGTGGGTAATTGAAATATTCAACTCCAATTTAATATTATATAAAGGGTAGAATCTCTCTTCTTCTTGAATATAATAAATGTGTAATTGAAATATTCAACTCTAGAAATTAAATTAAGTATTTGAATCATATATATATATATATATCAAGTGTGTAATTGAAATATTCAACTCTAAAAATTAAATTAAGTATTTGAATTTAATATTATATATAAAAAAAATTATGTTTTTTAGTTGGATATAAGAAGTGTGTAATTGAAATATTCAACTCCAAAAACTAAATTAAGTATTTGAATTTAATATTATATATAAATAATATATATATGTTTTTTTTCTTGGAGAAAAAAATTATGTTAAAGAACATTATAGTTTTTTTTTCTTTATTAAATGTAAATATTAAAAATTATTAAATAAATATTAAAAATAAATAAAATATTTAATATATATATATATATATATATATATATATATATATATATATATATATATATATCCAAGGAAAGATTATGGTGATGGAACCATATTTGGAAGTTGAAGAGTCCACCGAAAGGTAGACACAGACACAGTTTTTACGGAGATAATCTTAAGAAGAGATTTTTGTAAGGCCTTTCGTCGTAAGAAGTATTTGAATTTAATATTATATATAAATAATATATATATGTTTTTTTAAGTATTTGAATTTAATATTATATATAAATAATAAATATATATATATATATATATATATATATATATATATATATATATATATATATATGTTTTTTTTTCTTGGAGAAAAAAATTATGTTAAAGAACATTATAGTTTTTTTTCTTTATTAAATGTAAATATTAAAAATTATTAAATAAATATTAAAAAATAAAAATATTTAATTTTAAAAAGTTAAGCATTTGAATTTGATACTATATAGAAAAACATTTATGTTAAAGAAAATTATAGATTTTTTTGTAAATATAAATATTTAAAATTATCACAAATATTAAAATGAAAAAAATTATAAAATAAAAATATTTTAAAAACCAAATTTTATTATATATATATATATATATATATATATATATATATATATATATATATATATATATATATACAAGGAAAGATTATGGTGATGGAACCATATTTGGAAGTTGAAGAGTCCACCGAAAGGTAGATTATTTTTATGGTGTTCGCTAACAGACAAAGTTCTTACGGGAGAAAATCTTAAAAAGAGATTTTTCTAAGGCCTTTCGTCTTGTGCCCTTCAACTATACAGGTCGGAAATCCGATCTATCAAACTCTTGCCATACAGGATGATAATCATTGTATATAAGTAGACATAGATGGACATATAGTTATATGCTATAGCTATTTTATGAACTTTTTATCCAGCTCATCGATAAGAGTTCAATGTTTTTTTTATATGTTACAAGCATTTACAATATGTAATTTTCATCATATACCAATGAAATTTAAGACAATTCACTAATTTCTTTTTTTTAAATGATTTTTTTTTTTTTTTAGATTTTACAAAATAAAAGTTTTTTTCTTTCTCTTTTTCTAGAAAATAGTACAAATTTGTATACTCAATTTTAAAAACTTAAATGTATTTGTAAAAATATCACAAACATATTATAATTGAACCTTTTTTAGATAAATAAATTTTGTTTTTTTAACACTTAAAAAATTATATAATATTAAATCTTTTTATAATATAAAAACAATAATATTAAAAATCTTTTATTTTTATTTTTTTTAATATAAAAATAATTTATAACTCACTTTTATTTTAGAATACGACACAATTATTAAAAGAATAATTAGTTCTTACCATATGTTTTTATAATTTTGATTAACAATTTTTATTTTAAAATATTCAAAATTATTAAAAATTCAATTAAAAATGCTAATATGTAATTAAATATTATTTAATTTTGCATTCTTTCAACTTGGGATATAAATGCAATTTAATTTTTCTTTCTTTCGACTTCAAAAAAAGATGTCTAGGATTTTTTCCCTTAATAAACAAAAATATTATTTTAATCTAAATTTTTATTTTCTATAATATAGTTATTGAAAAATCAAAGATTTTGATGTTAATGATATTTTATTATTTTGTCTGGGTGTAATTTGTAGGGAGGAGTTGTTTTTCTTTTTCTCACTTTAGTTCGAATGAAGATTGACATGCTTGTTCTTGAGAGTAATTTCTACATGAAAGATAATCTGTTGGTTAGACATGGATGGGTTTTCAATGAATATAACTAATATAGCTAGTCTCTATCTTCAGTATAGTAAACCACACAAAAAAAATGATATTTACTATTTTTTTAACATAATCGGTTGCTATTTTGTATTCCAAAAAAGAGGAGAAAAAACTCCATGATTACATGCGAGACTGCTTGCAGTGCAGTGGAGGAAGTAGCTACAGCAAAGTGCTACATTTCCTTTGTTTCTGGTTTTCGAGATGAACTGAAATACAGACAATGCATATATGCAGACAAACTGAGATAGAAGAAAGACAAATTTAAAGGACATGCTTAATAGTAGAAAGCAAGTTAGTCAATGTTGATATGGCTAATATGGCACGCTATTGAAACATTAGGATTGTCTTCATTGTCAATATTCCTCATGTTGTTGGAGCTGGAACTTGGAGTGGTGCGCTTATCCAACATGTATTTGAGTATTTGCAAAGATTCTTCAGCATGTGTACATCGATTGGAGAGAGTGTTAAACTGATTTTGAAGAGAGATGACTCTGTGGAGAAAGACATTAACATTTGCTTCATGTTTTTCATCCAGGATTTTGACCTCAGTTTATAGCTTAGCATCAAGAATCTTTTGGTGAGCTCTTATTTTCTCAAGCTCAGCTTGAAGATCCATGCAATGGAGGCAATCTTCACTGCGATCCATGCTATATGCGTTTGCAGAGAAGAGGGAGGGCGAAAAAATCGCAGGTGTCAGATAAGCGCAAGATCTACAACATCGTAGCTTCAAATGGGAGATGGGAAGCGCAGCTGAATCAAGGGAGGATGGCTGAGGAGCAAGAGGGGAGAGCGTTGAAAGTGGCAGAGGCATGCTAGAGATAGGGATCGGAATGCGAGAGTTCAAGGAATTAAACAACAAAGGGAAGTTAGAGTCACGCAGACAATGAGAAAGGGAATGACAGAAGGAGCAAGGGACCGAGGAATAAATAGGACAGTGAGAGAAGAGGGGGCCAGCTCAAGGGGAGATCCAAATTGATAAGCTCACGGGAAGGGTAATGGTGCGAATACGAAAATAGTAGAGGAGCGCAGTGAGGCCAGTGTGAAAGATCGGAAAGGATCTGAAGACTGTCAGAAGCAGGATCATGGCAGAGGTATGAGATTTAGAACATCATTACAAAGGAATTGCCCCGAGATTCGAGCGCAAGCCCATTTGACAAGGAGATCAGCATCCTTGTTATATTTTCGAAGGATGTGTCTTTTATACCATCCAGGAAGCTGCGGCATCTGCTGATAGTTTGATGAAGGGCTATGTTTTTTGTCGGACGATCATGATTCATCATGTTGATGATGATGGAGGAGTCGCCAAAAACCATAGCATTTGTGATGTTGAGCTTATTTAACTTATACAAGCCTTGAAGAAGAGCAAAGACCTCCGCTCTATTATTTGAGAGGGTGCCAAGACCCCATTCAAAAGTTGTGAGAGTGCTTCTATTTTCGCTCCTTATGATGCCTCCCACCCCTGCAATGCCCGGATTCAATTTTGAGGCCCCATCAAAGAAAAGAGAGGGTCTGGCATTGTTCTTTATCCAATCTGTGAATTCCGCTTCTTTGAGCTGAATCTTCCCTCTGGTGTCTTTCTTAGAGGGCTGATTTGAGGGAGGATTAATGCTATTAGTTCTATCCCAGAGGTTGCCAAGAAAAATCCTTTCCTCAGCAAAGAGTTCACTGTAGTCAATTCTATTGCTACACTTAGAAAAGATTGTTTCAAGGGTGAGACTCCAAAACTTGCTGCAAAATTTCCTAAAATATGGCTCTTTGTTCCTAAATATCTTCATGTTCCTAGAAAGCCAAATGTTCCACAACACACATATGGAAGGGTGTCCCAAGATCTCTTTGAAATTTTGTTCTTATTTTCCCCCCAAGGGTAGCTACTTTTCCAAGAATGGAGAACCTCAATTATGGAGCCGTGGTGTGCCCAGCAAGGCTGAAAGAAAGGAGTGAGCTCAGTCCAGCAGCGGTTAGCAAAGGGGCACCCAATGAAGAGATGGTGAGTTGTCTCTTCGACATTTTGACAGTTCAGGCACATTGATGGTCCGAGCTGCGCACCTCTTTTCTTGAGATTTTCTGAAGTTAAAATTTTTTCTTTCAAAAGAGTCCATATGAAAATCTTAATCTTGGGGATTTCTTCCAATTTTCATACTGCCTTCCAATTAGGCCAAGTGGGTGTAGGATAATAGCCATTACAGAGATGCTGGTAAGCAACTTTGATGGTGAATACTGAGCCAGAGGGGTCCCATCGAAAGACATCAATACTGTATTTTTTTAAAGGGGCTGAGTTATAGAGGTAAGATTGAAGTTTTCCAAGATCAGCTTCAAGATGGGTTGGGACTTTGGGAAAGTGCCAACCAGTCTAGATTTGAGATTGGTCATCCCATTTGGAGAATTGACTTAAGAGGCTGAGACCCATATTGCTGAAGTGTAAGAGGATGTGTTGGGTGCCAAGTCTGTCTATGATGGGAATTTTCCCCATAATTCAGTCTTTCCCAACATTGATGGTGTTACCCCCCATGGGGACTTTGGAGATATTTTGGGCTAATTAAGGAATGACTTTTTTGGAGAGAGCCTAGATTTTGGAACAAGGTCTATTAGGGATATCATGGTCAAAAAGGTGTTTTCTGGTAGAGTTAAGGTACTTGACTTCCATGAATTTTTTCCACCAAGCCTGATTCCCACTGATTAGCCTCCAAACAATCTTTCCTCCAAAGTCTTTATTCAAGAGCTTGGGTGAGCAAACTCCAATTCCTCCATGCTCATGTTCTTTAATTACTTGTCTCCATTTGACAAGATTATGTTTTATTGTTTTCATTCTTCCCACCTTGCCATAGAAAGTGCCTAATGATAGCTTCAAATTTAAGGTGGATGATAGCAGGAGCTTGAAGGAGGGTGAAGTGAAACAAGGGAAAAGATGAAAGACCAGATTTAAGGAGGAAAAGGTGGCCTGCTAGATTGAGCCATGATGAGCCCCATTGTTGAACTTTTCTCTTCATTTTTTCAATTGTGACATTCCAAACTTCTGCCTTCAAAGGCCCAGCACTCATAGGCATGCCTAGCTAAGTGAAGTGGTCCCAATTCAGTTTGCAAGGGACACCAAAGATGTTTGCAATACTATGTCTGGTTTGGTTAGTAGCATTCCATCCATAAATGCAACTTTTTTGGTGATTGATAAAACCTCCGGAATAAATCATGAATTTGTCCAAGACAATTTTAAAGCACTGAGCAATTATGTTGGATGCTCCTCCCATCATAAGAGTATCATCTGCAAATTGAGAGTGATTCATATTTTTGACATTGTTGCCGAATTTGATGCCTGTAATGAGTCCAGCTCGCCTCATATGGTCCAGGGCCTTGCTAAAGGATTCTGCCATGAGGATGAAGAGGTAGGGGGAAATAGGGAAGCCCTCCCTTAAACCTCGAGAGGATTGAAAGGAGAGAGCAGGTCTGCCATTGATGAGTGGAGATATCCAGGGCCCAGAGATGTAGGAGTTAATGAAAGCAAGGAAGTTTAGATCAAAACCCATTTTTTGGAGCACAGCAAGGAGGAAAGAATGCCTGACCCTGTCGAAGGCATTGGCAAGATCAAGCTTTAAAAAAAATCTTTTTTCTTTGCGTGAGATGCTTGAGTGAATGGCTTCTTGAACAAGGAGGATGGAATCAGTAATTTTCCTTTGGGATATGAAGCCTCCTTGATTTTTCGAAATGAGGCTATGAAGGTGAGGCTTGAGACACATGGCAAGAATTTTTGTGATTATCTTATAGGAGGAATTGCAAAGAGGGATGGGCCTAAATCTAGAGAAGGAAAAGGGGAGATTTTCTTTGGGGATTAGGGCAAGGAAGGTAGATTTGGTGTAGCCCCCAATTTTATTCTTCCTTTGATTCCATTATATCATTTTAACAAGATCCTTTTTTATAAGATCCCAATAATTTCTGTAAAAGATGATAGAAAACCCATCTGGCCCAAGAGCTTTGTCCGGATGCAAGGCCCAAATCGCAATTTTGACCTCTTCTTCGTCAATTTCTTTGTTGAGAGCATTGTTCATCTCCTCAGTGATCATGGGTGAAAGGTGCTACAATAGAACAGAGTAATCTTCAAGCATTCTTGGACTCTCTGTTAGGAGTTCTTTGAAATGCATGGTGGCAGCACTTCTAATTGCTTCTTGATATGTTTGTATGTGGCCAGCTGCATCGATGATTGAGGTGATATTTTTTTTGGATTTCTAGACTGTGGCTTGTTTATGAAAAAAACAGTATTTTTATCGCCTGCTTGAAGCCAAAGATTCCTTGACTTGACTCGTCATTTCTCCTCCTCTTTTATGTTGGCTCTGTAAAGTTGCCAATAGAGATCTTTTTCCTTGTTGAGGCCATAAGTTTCGATGTTGCTGTGGACATCATCCAAGTTGGATTTAATTTCAATCTTGATCTGTTCCGGCTCTTTGTAATGAGTTTTGGCCCAGTCCTTCAAGGCAAACTTAGTTTTTTTTAACTTGGTTTCCCATATAAAAGAGGGAGAGCCTTCAACGTGTTGCATCCAAGTATTGCGCACCAGCTGATTTGCTTCCAGGATGTCATTCCAGAGCGAACTGTATTTGAAGGGAATGGGGCCAAGAGAGTGGAGATATCCAAAGGTGAGGGTGATGGGATAGTGATCTGAGGCTGGGAAGGGGAGGACGCTAGCATTAGAAATGGAGTAATAAGAGAGGAGAGTGACAACAACCAGGATTCCATCAAGCCTTTCCATTATATTTCTTCTCCCAATTCTTCTGTTACTCCAAGTGTATCTGCGATTTTTTGGAACAATATCAACCAACTCGTGGTCTTGCATTATGGCTACAAGTTGATCTCGAGAAGGGTCCGGATTGAAGCAGCCTCCTCTTTTCTCATTTGCGTGAAGAACTAAATTGAAATCTCCTCCCATTATTATATTGTTGTTTTCCTTATTTCCTATGTCTTCTTTAATGGAGCTCCAACAAATTTCTTTGTCCCTGTAATGATTAGCGCCATAAAAATTGTAAACTTTGATTTATTTCTGATCTCAACAATTTTCTAGAGTCATTTTGATCCAAGTTTGATTTACTGTAGTGTTTTTATGTTTCCATATGCTGTGATTCCAAAGGGTGGCTAATCCACCAGAGGCTCCCCTTGATTCAGATAGGGTGCCACCATAATGCTTCATTTTGTCCATTATTGCCTTCATTTCTAGTTCTCCTTGCTTTGTTTCTTGTAGAAGAATAATTTCCGGTTTTTCTTGATTTATTAAATCTCTTAGGGTTTCTGTTTTGGAGGGATGCCCAAGTCCCCTGTTGTCCCATGAGAGGACTTTCATCATTACAAAAAGGTTGTTCGAAGAGTTGTTTTCCCTCCTTGTTCCTTTTGTCCTGTATCCTTACTATTTTGTCCCAATATATAAGTTTCAATGGGGTTCTGAGTTCCCAATGCTATATCCTTTTGAGTGTTTTCATCACGGTGTTTCTTTGAATATCTCCTTCCAGGGCCCTATTTTTTTGGGTTTTCTAGATTTGCTCCATGCTCCTTCACAGAGTTTCTTGTGGTTCAGACAGAAGAGGGGTCTTGGGAGGAGGAAGGAGGGTCAGGGATGGAGGGAGAGAGACAAGGAGATTCAGGTTGGGAGAGAGGGATAAGAAGGGGGGGATTCTCATCGGGGGGAGAGATGGAGGAAAATGGATTGGATTAGTCTAGCGTAGATTTGGGAGGGGGAGAGGAAGGTGCAGAAGGTTGATGGCTAGTATCTAGGGTCTTGAGAGAAGATGAGGGTATAGGGTTTGGCTTAGGGGGAGGTGCGGCAGGGGTGTTATTCTTAGGGTTAGAGGAGGTCTTCTTTCGCTTCATAGTTTTCCATTGTTGATCAGTCTCCAGGTTTTCAACATCAATAATTTTTGAACAACGATTAGCAAAGTGACCATACTCGTGACATACCTTGCATTTAAATGGAATCAGCTCGTAGTCAAGTTTTTGAATGTGTATCCATTCATCTACTTTTAGCTTAATAACCTCGGGGAGGCCTTTGCCCAGATCCACCTCGACACAGATCCTGGCGCAGGCTTGCATGTTTTCCTTTGGTTCACTTCGATCAATGAATTTTCCAACTACGTTCCCATTGGCTCAGACAGAATCACCCCCCCAACAGTGTAAAGGGAGGTGTGGCTGGCACACCCAGACAGGTACAAAATTTGGTACATCAAGTTCAGGATCAAAATCCGATGTCCATTTATTGAGGTACAAGCCTCTGGTGTCCATAAAATAGGGACCGTTTCGAAAGATCAGGTCTTTATCTTCTTTCGTTTCAAAGTGGAAGGTGAAATATCCCCTTCCGCAGAATCGAATGGAAATTTTTCCATTGATCTTATTAGACCAGTTTCGCTCAACCCATCTTTGCACAGTCTTCGGCGAGGGCCAAAGTCCAGTGAATTGACCGATGAGGCCCTTCTCAGCAAGAGAAAGGGTAGCCATATGAGGGAGAGAAGGTGGAAGAACAACCTCCTACAGCCCATCAAGATTTTTCACAAATTTGGAGATCGTCGGCCTAGGGCGAGGAGGGGCCAAGGAGTTGACGAGAGCAGAGAAGGCTTGGGCCTGAATCAGAGAAGCGACCACCTCCGAGGAGGACTCTGGAGGGGCTATGCTTGAGCAGGAGTAGTGAGCAGCTACAAGGGCACCACAGTAGCGTGGGCTCAGGCAGAGTGCAGGTAACAGCTCAGGAAAAAAAAAACGGATATTTACTATTTTTAATATAATAATTAAGATATATTTTTATCTGGTTTTCAAAAATAGTCAATCTTAAATTTTATTCTTAATTTAATTATATAAATTTTTTTTTTTACATTATTAATTTATAATCATTTTTATTAACGTTCGCACATCATAGTGTGCTTTAATAATTAATGTTACCACTTTATAAAATCAACACTCAAGAGATATAATTAATATTACAATAACCTTAAAAGCACCACTCTGTTAGAAAATTAGAGAGATCAAAGAGGGATTACACACAACACAAAACACACATTGTGATATCTTTCTTTATCATAACAATTACTCATAAATAAGACATAAACATTTTACTTCCACACATCTAGATCATGACTACAACTCATACATAGGAAACAATGACTTCTATATTGACACTTAGGAACTCTCACTCACAATTCATGACAACACGTCAAAGCATTACTTCCAATACCCGCCCTTAATGCTTACATGGAAAAAATTGAAAACACATATTATAACAACAAGGATAATCTATGTCTATCTGGTCTTCATTAGCACTCACATCCCCTCTAGAATCTCGTAAACACCGCTCATTCACCACCACATCTTCGAGTTATAACTTGACCTCCATTTAAAATGTAACTGTCGCTGACTATCGTTGATGAACATTGCAAGATCAACAATATTGACACCTCCGCTCATCGGAGCTTCTGCGATAAGAGTCGTCGAAGTAATGAACCATCAATGTACCAACCATCATATGTCATATATTTTGCTTTTGGTTATCCGTTAGTTGCTAGGATAGAGGTCTAGATACTGAATGTGTTCAAAATTTGATCAAACAACTTGACCTTACTAACACTCAAGAATTGATGTTTAGAACATGGGGACTTGTAGTTTAAGAACCACCAATCTTTTTTATAACCAGAATTGAAGAAATAGAAAATTACTTCAAATCATACCACAAACATACAAACAAATACACATAAATATATCTAACACTCACATCAACACACACACACACACACATATAAACACTTAACACAATCTTGAAAGCACATCTTCCCACTAGCTAAGCTAAATATGAACCTCACCAAGGAGACTGTTGTGCAGATTAATCCGTCTTGCGGACAAGATCGATCTCTCTAGTACAAAAGGTAACTAGCAACAAACAGCCAATTATACTAATCTCTCTCTAAGCATATAAGATTTATAAAAACACTATACGGGTGTGAGAACCTACCTCTTGTCCAACGCTTGCTTGCTTACTTGATTTTGTTGAAGTCCTTCCCGTGCACTAAAAGAACGTCCTTCGTATATCTGCAATCACAAACAAGGAAAAAGATTAAGCAGCACCTGTATAGACATTATCATAAATCATACTTATCATAATGATCAAGGAATTTATGAAATAAACCACAAATTGACAGTTTAATGAGAGAAATGAGTATATTTGTATTAACTTTAAAGATAGAAAACTTTTACAACCTGTGCCTTGATGTTGTGCAGGTCCTCCCGGGGTCCGAAGCAGGAATCTCCTTTACTTTGACAAGCATTGCACTCTTGAGCTAAGACAAATGGAGATGAGTGATTTAACCTCACAGAAAGTCTTAGTTACTTAAGTCTAAATCTCAACAGCATTTAACTTCAAATCTCATAAGCTTGAACTCCCCTTGAGGCTACCCGAGGCCTCTTTTTATAGTGAAAGAGAGGAGGTTTCTAGTTCCAAATATGAAGGGATAGAATCCTCCTTCAAAGGGATAAGCTCCTTACATCAAGGGGTTAGCTCCATCAAGTGAGGGATGCATGAACCAGCTTCAAAGCGTATCCATTCTCGAAAATTCCCATCTAGAACCTTCTAGAATTCACCTGGAATTCACTTTTTATCTTCATTTTCTCGCCTTTTTATGTTTTACAGGGGTCCGCACCCATTACACAAAGAACGTATGGTATGGTACCGCAGGCAGGCTGAACTTTAGGTGCGGGACCGCAGGGAATGCATAGAGAAAGTGCGATACCAATTCTTAGGGGATTTTAGGGATTTTCTTCTGATTTTGAAGCTTGATATGAGGAGCTAGTATATTGGACTTGCAAAAGGAGGAAGTATGAGTGATAATGAGCTCATACAGTCAGCAGAATGTCAAGGTGACAGTTTTCAGTGTAACAAATTGCCCCCTAAAGTGCAAAGTCTGTAATAGATGAAGCTGTAGTCTGTCATATATGAAGAGTGCAGTACTTTATCATTTCAAAGATCATCCCGTGGACACCCCAGTCGGTACCTGTAAAAACATTCAATGCAAAATATATACATGTATATGTCATCACTGAGGTAGGCATTCCCATACTCAGATAAAAACTAACTATGAACTAACTGAAATCTTTCTGATACAGGAATGATTCTGAATACATCATAGTACAGATATATGTAGACACAGTATGGACGCAGCCATCTGTTTATCAATAGTCTACTGTATAGATGACAACAAAATTCCTCGCAGCCTGGATGGTGGAAACTAGATCCAGGGTCCTGATTTCCGCATCTCGAACTAGTACGATTCTACCCATGTGAATGAATGTGTCGAAGTCGAACATGGTAGAAACCACTTGATTACCAGTCAATGATGTGAACTGTTAACAAGTGTGAGAGAAACCACCAGTAATGTCAATGGCTCTCAAATTACTCAGTACAGTCCATGAAATGTGAATGAATGAGCTGAAGTCGAACATGTCACGGAGTCATTCGATCGAAGGTCATTGATGTAACCTATCGTCGAAAACGAGAAACCTGCCATTGAGGCATGCAGATTTCAAGGTACTGACGATTTCTGGATCAACTTTCTAGATAAGGTGCTGATGTCGATAGAAAGTGATCTGTCGTAGGCAAGCCCACAACACGAAATCATAGATCAAGTTTTGAAAATATATTGGCAAGGACTGACTCAGGGATGGTCAAAAATGGATGACAGATATTTTGCAGATGAATGGTTTTATTTGAACTGTTCTCTTGGACACATAACGACACTGCAGATGGTTTGGTAACAATTGACCCAAAGCTAATACCCAGAAACTGGCTGAAAACTTTTCAATGTGGTTTGATTAACTGTTAGGCAAAGGATTTCCCAACCCAAGGGAATATAAGTGTCGTGTCCAAGAGTGGTCGACTGAGTTTTCGGAAGATTTAAAATACAACAAACATGCCCATTTTTCTCTCTTTTCCCCCACCATTTCTGGCAAGTACCTCTTTATTTTTGACAAGCTTGAGGAGGATAACATTTGCTTGATTATAAGCTCATCCTTCGGATGAGTCCAGCTTAGTTTAAAATTCGAACCCTAAGAAGGAGTGGTTCATTCCTGTTGAAAATTAAACAGGTCCTTTACTGTTAAGTTTTAACGAGTCCAGTATAGGAGAAACTCGGTGTTTTTCAGTTTTAGGGAGTCAGAAGAAAAACTTAAGAAAACTCCGTGGGTGTACTTTTTCGTAAATTTAGTCTCTCGAGCCCGAAAAGGATAAAATAATGCGGGAGAGAACTCTATTGACCGTATTTAGTCAACGTATACCTTTTTCGTAAATAGTCCATCTCAGTCCGTAAAAGGGGTAAACTTATACTGAAAGGACGACTGTTCATTTACTTTAACGAGTTTGAATAGTCAAGTACTCGGCAATCTTTTCATATTTAGAGAGTCTGAAAAGGGCTTAAAAGAGGACTCCAAGATTTCGCTTTTTCGTAAAATTTTTGAAAGAGTCCGAAAAAGTGATAAAAGTATGCTCTTTGTTGAAAAACGATCATTTCACCTGAAAAATCCTGTTTCTGCACAAAAACTCAAAACATTACACATACCTGTTTAAGATAAATAAAAATGCTTTCAAAAATATCCCTTTTAAAGTGAAAAATAAATAAATTAACAATTCATTCATTCGAAAAAACTTATAAAAAGGACTTTTTCTATTTCATTTTTACCGTTCAGCTGCAGAGTGAAAAGTAAAAAGCTTTTGGTTAAAAGAGTTCCCGTGAATATTCTGGAAAATTCAACCGTTGGAATCGAAAATCATCAGCCCCAGGTAATCCACGACCTCCTTATCTTGTTTTTCATCCGTTTAGAATTCGTTTTTAGGCTTTAGTTTGATTTTTTAGGGCAAAAATTGGTCAAAAAATGCGCCCGCGGGGTCCGCAGGCGGGAGACAGGTTACCTGCGGACCCCGATTTTTTCTGAACGGGAAAAAATCGAGGGTACCGCACCCGGCACACACCTCGCGTGCGGAGCTACGCTCTGTTTACAAAGAGCGGGTGCGGTACCCGCGCGGTTAAATTTAAAGCACGGTTTTCTCAAATTTCTGCCAAAATTTTTCAAATGAAATCATTCTAATATGCCTTATTTTGTGTTGCAGGATTAACAAGATGCTTATTTGGCGAGAAAGGGAACATGAGGAAGTGGATGAAGCTGCAATACTCCATTTGCCCACACAAAGGGCATTAAAAGCATGTTGCTTATACAAATTCTGGGCCATCTCTGGCATGAGGGCACAAGTGGAACTCTTAACATGGTTGGTAGACAGATGGCATGTGGAGGACCAGTGTTTCTTCATTGGTGGCCACCGGCTCGAAATTGAGCTGGAGGATATATACTCTTTGACTGGTTTGTCCAAGAGGGGCGAACATGTATCTTTGTTTGGGACTAGGCCAGGTGGCCAGACTGTCGCTAGTCTTCAACTCGAATTTTGCAATGATCAGGAAAATCCTCGGGACAAACGGATTGACATAAAACATATCATCCGTCCTGAACTGAAGGTTATAGCATTCACTGTTACCAAACTATGTGGGAGCGTCGCGCTTCATGTAGCTACTGGTTCCCAAATGCGTGTTGCAGTGGACTGTTTTCGCGGCACCATCTTCAACTGGTGCGAAGCTGTGTTGGCCAATATAAAAGGCCAACTTACCAGAGAAAAAACCGGGAAACTAAAAAACTTTGGATACGGATCCATCGTCGTTTCTTTTGCTTTGGAGAGGATTCCTCAGTTAGCTCCACAGAGTATTGCAGTTGATGCCGGTCGACTTCGAGAACCGAGAATGGTTCGTTGGTCCGCGTTGATGGCCCGTCATGCTATTGAGGGCACTGAGATTGTACGATTCCCTGCTTCATATTTTCATTGGCTGGATCGCCAAGTTTTCATGATAGAGGATTTTCCATATGCAGGGATAGATTTCCGCGGAGATAGAGAGATGTCTCTCCCTGCAGGGGAACAGTGGGACGATTCAGGTAAAACATTTTTCAACGTTTGCTAAGTTCTAATTTTTTTTAATTTTTATCGTCTTAGAAAACTAATAATCAAAAGTTTTTTGAATACAGATGTAGGTCCACAACGACCAGCTCATCTCCAACCTTTCGAGAGGAGACAACCATTTGCGCCCGCACCAGCCCCAGCAGGCCAATCAGTAGAGATTTTGACTGATTTGGAGCATCATCTAGAGCGCTTGACTCTAGATATACCAGAGACCAGCATAGATGACATTCCTCTCAGGCTACAAAGATATGTGATTGGAGTCCCAGGACCTTTCAGGAGGTTCTTATGCAGGGTGGCCCGAGCAGTTGTTTCCTATCGAGACCATCATCAGTGATGAGATGATTGTGTAGACTCATTTTTGTACTTTTGTGTTATCATTTTTGCCAATCATAAGGTGTTTCCAACCTATGATCGAAGACGATGTATATTTTTTGAACACACTCCTATGATATATATCACTATTTTGACGGTTATCTGTGTACATAAATGAATGTTAATTGTTTTACTACTTTTAACTATTGCAAATGTCTATTTATCATACTAGAAGCAATTGAATCTGCTAATGTATTTAAATGTCTTGGAATATGCTGATATTCAATGTAATCAAACTCACGTTCCAAGAGACGAACTCTCAAAAATAACCGTAATAACACCGGATTTCTAATGGTATAAACCCTGTTAAGTTGTAATACAACAAGTTCAGAATCCAACCTTACAATCAAACTCCGAATTCCAAAAGATATGGACTCAGATAATAACTCAATCACTGCACTATACTCGGCAATGTTATTTGTTGTTTGACCAAGGCTTACCCCATGCATGGATACTAACTCGTCAGAGGGTGAATAGATAACCTAAGCTGCGGAAGAAATGTTCCGTGTACTACGACAAGCACCATCAGCAAAACCAATGTAGGTTTGAAGAGACGTCGACATCTGCAATATCAAGAGTAAAACTCAGATAAGCAGTCATAGTGACAAAAACACCCTTCTAAACTAGGCACACTTTTCTAATCTTAAAACACACCAGCAGTAAAGAAAATCTAAACTAACAAAAATCTCCACACTTCGTTTAAGCGTAATATCGCTTTAGATACAGCCCATTTCTGGGTTTATCCAAAGGGACACCGTCAAAATCTACTAACTCATAGGCCCCTTTTTCTAACTTTCGTTTCACAATATAGGGACCATGCCACATGGGCACGAACTTTCCAGCTCCTAGCTTGTCATTAGCTTGATCATAAAGTAAAACTAGGTCTCCTTCTGAAAAATTTCGAGGGGTCACATTTCTATCATGCTGAGCTTTTATCCTTTTAACATGAGTCTCGTTTGCTATTGTAGCACTTCGTCGATTCTCATCTAATTGGGCCAAGTATAAGAAACGTTTTTCCTCTTCAGAGGTAGCTGGAAGTAATTCTACGGCTAATTTTAATGATGGTATTTCGCATTCAATCGGCAGCACAGCTTCTAAACCGTAGACCAGTTGAAAAGGAGTGAAACCTGTTGATGTTTTGACTGAGGTTCGATATGCCCAAAGTGCTGAAAATAACATGGAATGCCAATTCGTCTTGTGAATACCAATGATCCGTTTAATCATGGTGACTAAAACTTTATTAATGGCTTCAACGAGACCATTTGCCTGTAGATAGTACGGAGTGGAACTATCGTGGCGTAGGCCAAGTTGTTTTGTTAGTTCAGTCATCATGATGTTCCGAAAATGACTTCCATGATCCGTAATAATAGCTTGAGGAACACCAAACCTAGCAATTATATGATTGAATACGAATGTTGCAGCAGTCTTGCCGTCATCTGAATATGTAGGCATCGCCTCGGCCCATTTCGTAAAATAATCTACAGCGAGAATAATATAGGCATGCCCCCCGGCCGAGTGAGGGTTACATGTGATAAAATCGATACCCCATTTTGCAAATGGACCAACAACAATTATAGGGTGAAGAGGAGCGGGTGGCGCGCGCATTTTCCTATCAAAAATTTGACAGTTGTGGCATTTCCGAACCGCATAAATGCAATCTTTAAATAACGTTGGCCAGAAATAACCTGCACGCAATATCTTTTGGGCTGTGGCATACCCAGACATATGACCGCCACATGCTCCAGAATGACAGTCATTTAGCACCTTTTCAGCTTCTTCATGAGTTAGACAACGTCGGAAAACCGAATCCGCTCCACGTCGATAAAGAGTATCACCAATGATATTATATTGTTGGGATTGGAAACGTATTTTCCGTCGCTGAGTTCGTGAAATTTCGGGCCGAAAAGATTGGGTTTGGAGATACAAAATAATATCCCCATACCACGGATCAAGCGTACTGATAAGAAACAAAGATTCGTCCACAATGGACTCTTCTGCCACTGTTTCAATATCAGTAGAGGGAAAATCACACATTAGTTCCGCAAAAACCAAAGATTTCTTTGCCTTGGATTTTTCAAATTCCAAGTCAAATTCTTGCAGGATAACTATCCATTTAGAATACTTGCCCCCTAGCAATTGTCTGGTCAAAATGTACATCATAGGGTTGCAATCAGAAATTACCGTGGTTTTACGTAACAATATGTAATGTCGAAAACGTTGGACAGCTTGAACAGCTGCCAAGGCCAATTTCTCCACATGTGTATATTTGATTTCAGTCGGATTCAAATTTCGACTAAGATAATAAATCACATGTTCGTTGTGAGATTCATCTTCCTGAACTAATACCATTCCAATGGTGGAATGAGAAGCAGCGAGATACAAGATGTAATCTTGGTTGTAGTTGGGAGGATGCAACAACGGCGCATGGGTCAACGCGTGTTTAAGTGCATTAAAAGATCGATCAGCGACCTCATCCCAAAAGAACGAAATGTCCTGTTTCAATAACCGGGTAAAACCCTTCGCAAGCTCGGCATAGTTCGGAATAAATCTACGTAAAAAGTTTGCTTTCCCCTGCAAACTTTGGAGTTGGCGCAATGTCGAAGGAGGAGGCAATTTAACGATAGCTTCAACCTTCGAAGGATCAACACGAATGCCTGATTTTGAGACAACAAATCCCAGTAAATGACCCGATTCTACGCAGAAAACACATTTATGAGGATTCAACCTTATCCGATAATGCCGACATCTCATAAAAATTGCTCGTAAATGAGTGGGATGATCGGCCCTACGTAATGAATGAGCAGGTAAATCATCGAGATATGGCTGAACAATGTGCTTAATGTCATGAAATGCATAAGACATCGCTCGTTGAAAAGTTGCTCCAGCGTTCTTTAGTCCAAAAGGTAGTTTACAATAGGCAAACGTCCCCCATGGACAAATGAAAGCTGTTTTAGGTTGATCTGCAGGGAGTATGTTTATTTGATTGTAGCCGGAAAAACCATCCATAAAGGAGAATAGTTCACTACCAGCACAATCATCGATTATCTGATCGATATAGGGAGTTGGATAATTGTCTTTTGGACACGCTCGATTAATATCCCTATAATCGATACATACTCTTATTGTTCCTTGTTTTTTAGTCACAAGAACAATATTCGATACCCAATCCGTTAAGGGAATTGGATAAATGAATCCCGCTCGAAGTAATTTTTCAACTTCAGCTTTTATAGCAGCAGCTTTTCTAGGATGAATTTGACGTAATCGTTGACGAACAGGTTTAGCATCCGGGTAAGTCTTAATTTCATGAACCACGATCGATGGATCAATTCCTGGCATTTCTTCATAAGACCAGGCAAACACGTCACGGAATTCTTGAAATAGGGCTTTATAAGTCTGGATTTCTTCATCTGTACAACAAGCACCTATATGAATGTTTTCAATTATTCCTGGTTTTACCGAAATGTCAATTGGAACCGTTCTAGATATATTTTCCAAATTTAACTCAGAATCAGGATTTTGCAATGGATTCTGAGGTTCCTTGGCATATTCAGTAGTAAAAATCGAAGCGAAATCATTTTCAAAATGATCTAATTCAGGTAAGAATGAAGACCTATGATGGAGATCTTCCCATGGTAAATCATCAACAGACAAAAGCTCACGAATTTGCTCATCTGAATGAACAATTTCAGGAAATGTCGTTGCATCTGAACTAGAAATAGAAAGCGATTCCTCTTGGATCCCATTCATTGGATCGGTTTTGGTTGAAGAGGAGTTGGAAAAAGACTGTACAGTCTGGTATGCAATTTCAAATGGACTCAAAGGCATCGCGCCATCAAATGAATCTATCTCGGATTCTGAAGGAATAATCCAAGGATCATCAAACATAACTGTATCTGATGAAATCATATGAATAGTTGCAATAGAAGACGATACGTTAGGAGGAGGAAAGGAAAAAGTTCCTAGCAAACCAGAATCTTTAACCAAACCTACTCCGACATCCTTATAAGGGATAGCCATTTTACCAACATGCTGGATTGTTTCTGTAGAGGCCGGGTCTGACGAAAAATAGGTTAACTGATCTATTGTCACGATCTTTCCTTGATATGGAAATTTTATAAGTCGAAAGACCAAAGAGACAACAGCAGTCATAGCATATGACCAACTACGACCCAGAAGAAGGTTGTAATCTAAAGGGGCATCAACCACCTCCACATCTAGATTAACAATTTTCCCTTCAACCCCTATGGGTAAATCCTGCAAAATACCATAAGGTTGAAAACCTCGACCACCAAAAGCTTTTAGAATCGTCGGAGATTGGTTAAGCGTTGGAGAACCAAGAGATTTCCAACACTGAAGCGACATAATACACGTTGAAGCTCCCTCATCAATCACAGTCCGAAAAATAGGTCTGTTTTTGACTAACACTGGAATCTGGAAAGCCATTTGGTGAGGACGACGCGGTGTACTAGTTTCTAAATCAAAGATTATGAGGTTAGAATCCTGAACATCAACAGCTCCTATAGCAGACAATAACAATTTACGTTGTGCTGGACATGATTGCAGCACTTCCAAAGCCGACATTGCTGAAGGAGAAATAGCTAAATCTTCAACAATGTTGTAATTCTGAGCAGCTCTCGCATGTGGATTGAAAGCTGATTTACGAAGAACACCTTTAGCAGGCGGTTTGATTATCAATTCTGGATTTTGTTTCTCGATCTGTAGCGGACCGGAAACAGGAGGAGTTGTATTTGATGCGTTGGCATTAGAAGACTCTCCTTCTTTGCCATCAACGGGATTCTTAGAACCGTAATCTTGTGATCGCGTCGCAATCCTTACATGAGACATCATCATAATGGGCTCTTCTAAAGTGGTCGAGGAAGAACCAATCATCTTACTATCTTGAACTGGAAAAGGATCCTTCAAGACAGCAGGTTGTTGCGATCCTTTAATGAGTTTCGTAACCTCCTCTCGATATGGACATTCTTTTGTGAAGTGATCTTGTTCACAAATGAAACAAGGATAACGAGGTTTACGTTTCTCATCATTGGATTCTTCTCTATTTGTTTTCTCCTTCGAATTTTTCTTGTTTTTATTCCTCCCTTTCTTTTTACCACCGGTTTTTTATTTTGCCGTAGATGTTTCAACGACATGAATATCGGCAGAAACTTCTTGAGAGGATTCTCCCTTCGGGGAATCAGGTAAAGTTATAATTGGAGAAGAATTATTTGAGGATTTCTTCTTACTTTTAGAACTAACTGTACCAATCATACCGTCAGCGGCATGAGACCCTGAAGGAGCAGCAGCTATTTGACCTTGTTTGGGTAAATCGGGAATTTTTTCATGTAAAGTACTTGACTGCGTATAGACGAGGTCTAGGTACTGAGCCTGAGCAATTACTTGCTCTTCAGTAACAACACCAGCCTTAGCTACATCTTCAGTGATCTTGGGCAGTAATGATTTTACAAACCATTCTGCCAAAATTTGATCCGGAATATAAACCTTCACCAAACGTCGTCTACGTCGCCACTCATGAATATGATCAGAAATATACATGGACGTAGATTGTTTTAGTGAAGTTAATAATTCTGTGCCATTGTCGTATCTGACAGGCAACTGGAAATGAGTTAAGAAAGACGTTGCTAACTGACTGAAATTATGAAACGAGCCTCGTGGTAACTCAATGTACCATTTGGCTGCTAGACCTATGAGTGTCCTTTGGAAAAGACGTAAGCGAATCGAATCATCAATAATCGAATTAGATGCACACCAAAGGTGATAAGTCATCACATGATTTGATGGATCCTCTCCTGACTTACCTTCAAATTTCGGTATATCACTGGGCAACTTATGAGGCATTGACGGCCAGTTCTGATAATAAAAAATAGGATCATTAGTAAGGCGCGTCAAATCTGGTAAGTCCAAAGTTGCGATGAACGGTAACTAACGGTTAGGGTCACGAAAACCTTGAGAAGCCAAAGCAGATCCAGGAGGCGGATACCCAGGATAACTAGGAATCGGATTAGCATTGGGTATTGTATAACCTCCTGGATAACCAGGATGAATCAGACCATACTGAGGTTGTTGATAAGTATAACCAGGGTATGGTTGATAGCTTGGATTCTGCACATAGGGACCGTATTGCGGCTATCCTTGGTACGGTTGATAAGTAAATTGAGGTTGACTTGTAACAACTGTACTTGTACCGGCTTGTCCTGCAGGCATCTGAACTGTAGTCTGAACTGAGGGTCTTGAATGAGGTACAGAGACTTGAGGGATTTGCACAGATACAGGGATAGCCGCACTCGGGACTACAGACACTCCAGAAACAGGTGTAACAGGTTGAACAGACGTTGCAGCAGTTGCAGCAGTTTGGGGCGGAGTCTGAGGTGTACTAGGCCCAGACTGCTGAACTGAACTAAGTGTAGGAGTTTGAATAGCTGGCTGAACAGGTTGCTGAGTTGAACCATAAACCAATGGCTGACCAGGTTGATAAGGTAACTGCACAGTAGGCTGCAAAGGCTGTTGATATTGGGACGGATCCCACACCATCATTCCGGGGTATTGTCCCGTAGAAGGTTGAACGTAAGGACCAAAACCTGGTTGAACGTAGGGTTGATAATAAGGTAAAGTTCCGTCTCCTTGAACAGATGGTTGACCAGAAGGCTGTTGGTAACCTTGTATTGGGTACTGCCCTTGAGGTTGATAACCTTGAGGCACGTACTGAAGCTGGGGTTGTTGAGGACCCTGAGGAGCATATTGAGTTTGGGGTTGACCTTGAGGAATGTACTGTCCTTGAGGTTGGTAACCCTGAGGTATGTACTGTCCTTGGGGTTGCCCCCCAAAATAATATTGATCCACAGTTTGTCCTGGGAAAAAACTACCTTGAGGTTGAGCCCCGGGTGGTAACTGACTACCTTGGGGTTGCCCCCCAGGCGGTAATTGACTACCCTGAGGTTTCCCCCCAGGTGGTAACTGAGTTCCCTAAGGTTGACCCCCAGAAGGAAACTGACTGCCTTGTGCTTGAGGATTAGGAATGTTACCAGACATCATATAAACTTGCTCTGCGTTTGACGTTTCAATTTTAAGTCCACCAAGACTAGATGATAACACATTTTCGATAGGTTGAGGAGTGGCTCCTGAGAAAGTACCAGACAAAGACTGATATCCCGCAGGAACAGAAGGACCACCATGTAAAAAAGATTCAGGCGTTTGTGAAAACATGGATGACTCTCCAGCCATAATAGATGACGGATAATAACCTCTGGGTGTAGGATAAAATGGAACTCGAGGTGGATAGAAAGCAAGACCCGGATTCTCTAAAAAATCAGTTAAAGAAAGATATCAGGGATTAGTTCGAATAGGGCTGTAGAAAATAGATTCACGCTCCCTAAGATTTATCGATTGAGGGGAGTTGGGAAGAGATATGTCTTCGTCTGGATTAGTAAGTTCTTCTATAGAAATTAGTCCAGAGGGAAGATTTTCAGTAATGATATTTCTAACCCTGGGTGAACCTGGATCACTAGAAGTTGGTGAGACAAATCCTGAGGATGTTTCTAACACAGAAGATTCAGTTTCAGGCTCAGAGATTTCAGGTTCGTCAGATAATTCTCCAGTAGGATAAATATTTTCAGTGACTTCAGAAACTGAAATCGGTTCTTGAATATATTCTGTTGTAGGAATTTGATGATCAGGATGTATCACAATAGTAGAGCTTTCAGCTTCTGTTGATCTAAGTCTACGGCTACTGTGTGGTACCAGAGCTCGAAGCCCTTCAAGATGACCTGGTGTAAATTCAGGGGGTTTCCCTTGTATTCTCCGGGATTGTCTCGGCAATTCCGCCACGATGAAAAATTTATCTAATCACACGCAAACAAAGAAAAATTTCAATGAAAACACCTAAAGTCTTCTAAGAAACAAACAATTGAATCACTCGCTTAAAAAATCTAAGAGTTCAAAACACACACAAACAAGTAACTTTCCGTACTAAAATCACTAGTTGGTGATGAAATCCAACTTAGTAGAGTTTTAACACGAAAAGGGCGGTTGGAACAGTTACCCCGACAACCTGCTTAATGAAACAGACTGGCACAAGTTTCTTCACATAACCATCTCGAGTGAAGAGAACCCCCCCGAGAGTCCAAGTGAGTCTAGTCGACGTCTGTTCCAGGTACAGTGGGATCTTCCCTCCACCGTCACCTTAGGAAAGAATCCTAAAGATTATGGTCTCTAAGGTTACCAACTGAAACACATATACCTGGGGGAACAGTCTACGATCCGACACACACACAAGGGCAGAGTAACAAAGCTCAATCCCCTTGAAGGCTCCTTGAACAGAATCCAAGGTTTACCGACAAGTGACCCCTGGCTCCTCGACAATGGTCTATCCGAGGTTTACCGTTTGTAATACGTGTATATCTTCTATCGTTCCCAATGAGGAAGGATTGATTACCCCACTGGTTCAGATATGATCTCGTGCTTAACTCCTTTAAGAGGAGCTTCCCAGAGCATACATGCAACAACTGGAATTCTTCCTACCGCAAGATATATCTACTTATTTGTTTTATCTATCTTGGAGAGTTAATTACTCCCTACTCCAAGATACTAGCCTAAGCTATGTTGGTGATGAGAGCCCTAGAAATAAAAAGATTACTAGATGAATTTTATTTAAGCGTTACTTTTAAGGGTTGTTTCTTAAGTCAAAAGGCGCGGAAATGAAACTTTATATGATGTGAAGACTCGACTCCCAAAAACACTAAAATGCACCTATGATGATATTCAATTCTTTTCTCTTTCAATGAACTTTCTATCTAAAGAAGAGTTGGAGAATGCAACTTTTAAATTCCTTCTTCAAACATGAAAACTAATTGAAAGAAACTATTTTGTCTTTTCAATAAACTATCAAAGCTCACACAAAAAACTCTTTTCTTTTCCAAACAAGAAGCTATAAAACAATTCTCTTTCGAAAGAAATCTACAAAAATTAAAATTATTCAAAACTATGAAAACTAATTTTGAGAACTAATCTAAATTGAGTAGAAGCTTTTTAGAGAGTTTTTTTTTTATGAATGTTTCTCTTAGTTGTTCAGCAAACTAAGAATCTATCAAACAGATAAAAAACACTCAAAATATGTTTTTCAAAACACTCAAAGAATAAATGAAATTCACAACTTTGAAGCAAGTTCTTTCGAAGATTTGCAAAGAAATCAAAGGCTTAATTTCTCAATCTAGGATGTTTTCATAACGAGGTCAGATTCAAGAGACAAAAAGAGATCTATGTGATCTGAGATACTGCAAATTGTCAAAGATTTGAATCACTACAAAAACCTAAGCAAGAAAAACAATCCAATTGGCAAAAACTTCTAGAAAATCATTCAAAATGCTAACACTGTTGAAGTTCATAAACAATGAATTCTTGATAGACACAATAACCAGTCTGGGCAAAAACCAAAGATCTAAAAATTAAACAGAAACAGAAACCTAGAAATTTTCACAATTTTTACAGGGTCCGCATGTAAGCAGTGTTGACAGGTGCGGTCCCGCACTGTATTCTATAAAGAACGTGCAAAACTGCCCGCACTGTAACAGTTATGCAGAGTGCGGTCCTAGCAAAAATGATAGAAAAATTCAAAATACTTCTAAATTTTCAAAAACAGAAAAAAAATTTAAAAATACCCAGACAGATGTGAATCAATCAAAAACCAGAAAAAATGTTTTCTCAAGTCAAAAATCAAAGAGAACCAAGAACAAACAAGTTCTTCCCCAGCGGAGTCGCCATTTTGTTGTGCAGATTAATCCGTCTTGCGGACAAGACCGATCTCTCTAGTACAAAAGGTAACTAGCAACAAACAGCCAATTATACTAATCTCTCTCTAAGCATATAAGATTTATAAAAACACTATACGGGTGTAAGAGCCTACCTCTTGTCCAACGCTTGCTTGCTTACTTGATTTTGTTGAAGTCCTTCCCGTGCACTGAAAGAACGTCCTTCGTATATCTGCAATCACAAACAAGGAAAAAGATTAAGCAGCACCTGTATAGACATTATCATAAATCATACTTATCATAATGATCAAGGAATTTATGAAATAAACCACAAATTGACAGTTTAATGAGAGAAATGAGTATATTTGTATTAACTTTAAAGATAGAAAACCTTTACAACCTGTGCCTTGATGTTGTGCAGGTCCTCCCGGGGTCCGAAGCAGGAATCTACTTTACTTTGACAAGCATTGCACTCTTGAGCTAAGACAAATGGAGATGAGTGATTTAACCTCACAGAAAGTCTTAGTTACTTAAGTCTAAATCTCAACAACATTTAACTTCAAATCTCATAAGCTTGAACTCCCTTTGAGGCTACCCAAGGCCTCTTTTTATAGTGAAAGAGAGGAGGTTTCTAGTTCCAAATATGAAGGGATAGATTCCTCCTTCAAAGGGATAAGCTCCTTACATAAAGGGGTTAGCTCCATTAAGTGAGGGATGCATGAACTAGCTTCAAAGCGTATCCATTCCCGAAAATTCCCATCCAGAACCTTCTAGAATTCACCTGGAATTCACTTTTATCTTCATTTTCTCGCCTTTTTATGTTTTACAGGGGTCCGCACCCATTACACAAAGAACGTGCGGTATGGTTCCGCATGCAGGCTAAGATTTAGGTGCGGGACCGTAGGGAATGCATAGAGAAAGTGCGATACCAATTCTTAGGGGATTTTAGGGATTTTCTTCTGATTTTGAAGCTTGATATGAGGAGCTGGTATATTGGACTTGCAAAAGGAGGAAGTATGAGTGATAATGAGCTCATACAGTCAGCAGAATGTCAAGGTGACAGTTTTCAGTGTAACAGAGACCTATATGGAAGTGGTTGATTCAAAACAATGAGAATAGAGTGTCTAATCTCGATGATATGATCTTGGTTATGCTTCCAGAACCTTTATCCAAATTATGAGATTTAGATCTACTGAATTCACAAGCTTACAGATCTTTTTCAAGGCAGGGATTCTTAAATTTATAACTCTCATCTTGCCATTAGATTTTGACCATGCAGAGAGGAAAAGCGAATGACAAACCTTTCTCCCTGATCTTTCACTCGATTTGCTTCTTATTTTTCAAATGCTTGGGGTATTTCCTTATGTATCTCCTTGTGCCCGAAAAATCTTTGCCAATCAAAGGCAAACAAATCGTGTTGTCTCCCTTTAGACTCATGTTGATGAAGAAGAGATCCCTATTGGTATGACAGTGAAGACGCGGTGTAAACAACTGGACGAATTTGGTTGATAGATCTTAGCAGACAGTCAGTTGGAGGCAACAAATTTTCCAAATTAATGTAACGTACGAGAACAAAAATCCTTAAGAGTGATTAAAATAACGTGGCAGGATAGACCAAAAACTCGACGCTACTGTTCCTGGTCCTCTCTGTTTGCAGCCAGTAGCAAGAGCAACCACTGACCTATCAAATAATGAAAATACTTTGTTGTAAAATCCAAATTATTACATCCCTTGTCATATTTGAGTTGGAGTCTACGGAGGGGCGTTTACAAGCCTTCAAACCACCATTGTATATCGATAGTGCGTGGGGCTCTGCAGGGTGGAAGATACCATGTTTTTCTAATAAAGATAAACTCCAAATAGTTTTGAAGGGTTCGTATTGTTCTCCACCGACAGAAAAGCAACTAAATCACAGTGGCAGCTGCTCCTTTGATAGTGTGCGGGCAGATTCACTCACGAAAACTGAGCTACAACTCTCTTCAATTGTTCTGATCAAACAAGGGTTTGAACACAACATGCACACGCAAATCACTCACAGATCTCCTACCATAATATATTACTATAATATATTTACAAAGGATCAATGATATTCAAGGCTCTTTCACATCTTTTTGGCATTCCTGTGATGGAGTTAAGTCAGTATCATCTCTGATACAATGTTAAAAAAATAGAGAGAAATTACAAACAACACAAAACACATACTGTGATATCTTTATTGATCATAACAGTTTTTTTTCAAAAGAAAAAAACCACTGCCTTTTAATAAGTATAAACAGTACATATCCATTAAATTTGAGATATAATAGTGTAATGAGTAATCATATGGATAGACTCATCAAAGCAAAATATCTGTCAATGTACAACATTCAAACCATATAATATCCCATGACATTCAATCATATACCGTGATCATTTCCAAAATAAGTCAAAACAGTCCCTTGTAAAGCATACATGGACAGCATAAATCATAAACCAAAATTACTAAGCAGCAGAAGTCGCCTGCTTATCCCCATGAGCTGGGATAAAAGAAAAAAGCATTGCAGATTCCAGCTCACCAGAAACAACAAAACAGGTCTGAAATACTACCCATCGCATCCTCATAGCAAGGAAGATACCCATCTGTAAAACCAAGTTTAGCCGGATCGCTTGTAGGATGTCTCCAACCACTCTGGTCTTATCAAATCAGATCAGAAGATGGAAAATCAATCCCCCATTAGCAGGGAAACAGATATAGCATCATTTTTTTATAAACCCGCTCGCTTGCAGTTGACGTCAGCAACCCAAAGTGGAAGAAAAAACATATACCTATTCAAAAAATACCATACATGTAATGCATGTTCACTGTTAAGGAATAGGAAGGTCAGTGGCCCATACGCGGGTACCCATCCTATATTGTATCACTTGCATGATACTGAACTCCATACCCAGGCCCCTTTTAGATAAACTGTCAGCCCTCATATTTAATTCACAAAAAATGTGAGAGATCAAAGGATAGTGCATTTTTTCCCAAATCTGTTGTGTTCTTTGAAGCCATCCTTGTGCACCTGGGGCGGAAAGAAAATATCCACCAACCACCACCCCAATAATAACATTTGAGTCCCCATATATATAGGCATTTCTGATCCCAAGGTTATATCCAGCAAGAAGACCACTCCAAAGTGCCAGGAATTCCGCCAAAGTATTAGTACCCGGTTAGCATTCCAGCAAATATGAATACGCTCAGAATGAGACATTTTAATCCATGCCCCACAACCCATCATCCCCTCTTGACAAGCACCATCAAAGAATATTGTGAGGATAGAAATGGGGTGGATTATGTATCTAATAGGGCAGTCCACAATAGGATCCATAGCCACATCATGATGGGAGATCCATTTCATAATAGCAGAATGAATAACAGCAATTAAGACACTACCTCCTTCAAATATAACCCTGTTGCGTGCCAACCAAATTTCCCAAGTTATAAAGAAGGGAAAAGATTGAAATTTACCTTGTGTCTTATCCCATTGGAGATCCCCATCCATAAAATCCTTTGGAACCCAATTTAAATCAATGATATGTAGAGTGAAGAGATTCCAGATCTCCAACACCTTAGGACATAAGAAGAAGAGGTGTCCCACAGATTCCTCCTCACACCTGCATAGGGCACACCTACTGGGACCTTGAAAACCTCTGTGTATTAGTGAATCCCAAGTAAGAATCCACTTTTTCCATACAAGCCAACCAAATAAAAAAATCTTGGTAGGGATATGTCTATGCCAGAATGGCCAAAAATCATTTGAAACATCTATTCGCTCCATACGGGACAAAATATAGAGATATGTGTCTCGAACAATCACCACTCCATGTTTAGTAACTCCCTCCCATGTGATCCTGACCCCCCCGGCTCAATAGAAAAGACCAGCAGCCTTAATATTTTGTACATAATCACCCCAATAATTCGCATCCACTGCTGACAAACCAAGCATGGAAGCGTTTTTTAAAATCAGGGCACCGAGCGACCAATAGTGGATAATCTGGCTGAAGTGAAAGATACCGCACTGGGCAAGTCTATGGATAATCCTCATACTTGGAAGTGAGCCCACCCTCATACCATATAACCTGTCCCTACCAATTATAATATTCTGCCCATTTTCAAACTTCCATACAAGCCTGTTAGCAAAGATGTGGAAGATTTTTTTGAAACCCGGCCATATGGCCGAAATGCAGTGTGGTAGAAGTAATTGTCTGTTGTATAATTGTAGCAAAGAATCCCAGTTTAAATACTTGGAATATATAATGTCATTCCAAATGCCCTCACCCATAAAAGCGCGCCATAAAGATTTTGCAAGCAGAGCATAATTAAAAGCACGAATATTAAGAATACCCAGCCACCCTGATTTTTGGGAAAACATAATAGCTCAAACCTAATCAGGTGGATTTTATCATTCATGCCTGCGCCACCCCATAGAAATTTTTCCATAATTTGATTGATGAGGAAGACAGTTTTTCAGGGAGAAAATGAAGATGTCCCCAGTATTCTATGAATTGAGAAAGTACAGATTGAATCATGATCAATCTACCACCCAGCGTGAGCCAATGGTGTGACCACTTATTGATTTTTTCTTTGAATTTATCCACCAGCCACCTCCAATCCTTCACACCGTACCCACAAGATTTGATTCTAAAGCCCAAGTACATCAGACCCTCTGATGCTCGCTTAGTGTGAATACCTAGAAAATTAGCTATGAAAAGAATCTCCTCCTCCACCCCATATTCATATATGAGGAAGGATTTCCCCTTATTGATGCTTAGACCCAAAGCCTTCCCAAACCGTGTCAACATATAGTGAATATAGAAACAGTGATTTCTCCTAATCTGACAAAAAATAAGTAGGTCATCTACGAAAAGAGAGTGAGTAAGACATACCTCTTCAGAGAAAGAGAAACCAGATATAAATCGAGAGGTCACTTCCATCTGCATCAATCTACTGAATCATCCATGATAAGAATGAAAATAAGCAAGGATAAAGCACATCCTTGATGAATCCCCCGATGCGCACAAAAGAACTCAGTCGGCATACCATTTATAATAACTACATATACGACCGAAGAAATGCATACCATAATCCACCGTATAGAGTGCACAATTAGTCCAATCTTGAGAAGGACAAGTCTAATATAAGACGAATCCACAGTGTCATATGCCTTATACAAATCAATCTTCATAATTACAGCCTCCTTTTTGTCAAAATGCATAGAATGCATAACCTCCTGTGTAATAGAAATGGAGTCATGGATGGACCGTCCCTTCAGAAAACCATATTTCTCCTTTGATATATGTTTTGATAAATTCATTTTCATTCTATTTGCAATAATCTTAGAGGAAATCTTATAAATAAGATTGCATAAAGAAATCAGTCTAAAATCACAAAACTTCTTGGGATCAGAGGTTTTGAAAGGTGGAATTCATATTTGCCGGAATATGACCCGAAATCTGACCATTTTCCACCACCTCCATAATTTCCTCAGCCATGATATCAAAAAAAAGAACATAGAACTCAATAGGCCATCCATCTGGTCCTGGACATTTATCAAGGGAAAAATATTTGAGCGTCTATTCCACCTCCTCATTTGTTACCTTTGCATTTAGGCATTGCAATGCCTCCTCATCAAACATCTGTGGAATGTATTGGAGGATCCACTCTTGAAATTCTACAGAAATACCGAAGTCGGCTTGATAAAAGGTAGAGAAATGACTATGTGCCTCCTTCATAATATCCTCCATGGAATGAACAAAACTGCCATCATCTTTTTGTATGTACCATATAGCATTTTTGTTCCGCCTCTCATTTGCAGCATTGTGAAAGAACTTGGTGTTCAGATCGCCTTCTTTCAGCCATGTGACTCTGCTTTTAAGCTTCCACGTAACCTCTTCATGTTTTAGAATCTCCTTCCGTCGCATATGGAGCTTTTCCATACGTAGGTAAGTATGTTCATCAGGGGAATTATTGGCAATATTGGAGTAAATGTCATTAAGAGTTTGTGTGATGTTATTGTACTCCTCCCTGAGCTCTTTCTTTTTCCTAATTTCCTAGTCTTTAGTGACAGCCTTAATACGTTGAAGTTTTTCATGAAATAAAGGCCAACCATGTAACTGCTCCGATGGAATATAGTCCATCCAATGTTTCCTAATGATCCCATTGAATTCATCATCCAGCAGCCATGCCCTATTGAACTTGAAAGGAACCCCCATCCTTCTCCCCTCAATTTTCCACGACAACACCACATCCATATGGTTCAATATGTTAGATACATGAATATGTGTATGCATATTCCCCAAACCGTTTGTAATCTGTCCCTTCACCATTGCTCTATCAAGCTGCTTCCCAATGTAATCACCCCCTGCCCTTCTGTTGGTCCACGTAGGCAGAATAGGGTTCGGATGAACATCAAACATCTGAGCCTGCTCAAAGATTTTACCAATAAATCTAACCAGGGGATCTCAACGAGCCTTTATTCCCCATGATTCATCAAAATGAAGAGTCAAATTGAAGTCTCCAATGGTGATTAATTTCTCCAAGGAGAGAATACCAGAGCAATTTAGATGATTCCAAAATTCATATTTACTTTGACAGGGAGCATATAAATTTATGATATTAATCTTTCCCATCACACCACATATGCGTCAAGATAAAAGTATGCTACCAAAAAATCTATATACCAAAAACTTAGCTTGAGATGGATCCCATAACGCCATAACACCACCCGCATGCCCAACCACATCAATCGCTACAGCAAGCCAACTAGGTCGGATGACAAGAATATTTTTTATTGCTTTCATTCTATCACATAATGTTTCTTGTATAATAATAATGATCGGCTTCACTGTGTTAAGAATCTCCTTCAGGAAATATTGTTTAGAGGGGTTGCCCATACCCCGAAGATTTATAGAGAGAATAGAATTAATTTGGAACCCGTCAAGGGTTTGCTTGCTCTAAGCACCCCGATGTCCTCAAAGGATGAGATGGGAACATCCGTCAGGTCTAAGAAATCAGCTTTGAAAATAGATTTGGTTTTTGGCCTTCTTCTGAAATGTCTCGAGCCTAGTTTTGATTTCTTACGAACAGTTATATTCAACCCGGATTGAGGGTAAATGGAAATGTCCTTTTGCTTTTGGATCCTATAAAAGACAGTAAGGGCCGCAAAATCAAGGTTTGGATTGTCCATGAGGGACTCTATATCACTGCCAACTGAGTTTTTTGGAGATTCTGATATGTAGAGGGCAATATTGGGGGCGGGGGTTGATGCAGATGCCCATTCCAACAGGGGCATAGATGGAGACACATATAGGTGCTCCATGGAATGATGAGGTGACTCAGGCATCATAGAAATAAGAAAAGGAGCAGTGATGGTGGGAGGCAGGGGAGCATCAATAATCTCCGAACTAACAGCATTTAGCAGAGCAGACCCAGCGTCAACACCCATACCAGAATATCTCGGGGCTTCCGATGATATTTTAGGAGTAGGAATAGGTACCCCCCTAGAAATAATCGACTTATTTGGGGTGATAGATGATGAAATAACATTATTGATAACCATATTTGGCCTTCCATGATATCTGGGATAGGTATTGGACTCAGGTATGACATTTACATTAACATAGAGAATGAAGTCATCAGGAGGTCCCTGACTACCGACACAATAATTTTCCAAAACAAATCATCATCACCCGAGGATGGAAAAAGTGACTTACCTGAATTGAGAATATCCACCTCAGCATTGATGGCACCAGAGACGGTATGAGCTTCATCAACATGTCCCTTCTTGGCAAATCCAGCGCCATGATAGCATGCGGTCTGAAGTCGCAATGGGTAGCAGTTCTTCAAATGACCCGTTCGGTGACAGATTAAACAACGTAAGGGAACACCCCAATAGTCGACCCTCTGTCGATGTCTCCACTTGCCCCAAATAAGATCGACGTCCCTGGGTAATCCACCAGTGAAGTTTACCTCCACCAACAACCATGCAATGTGTTTATCAGAAGCCCCAATGACATGGGGATCAATATACTTGGTGCATCCAATAGAATCGCCAATCGCCCTCAAAGCTTTCAGCATCCAAAACTCCAGAGGGAATCCTGGTAGCTTCACCCAAATAACTTTTTTTTTGGGGCCTCCATAACAGGGTTAAAACCAAGATACCAAGGGACCAACTGTATGAAGCTTTTATCGTGTACCCAAGTCTGTTGAATGATCTTAGCAATGTCTTCCTCCTTCATGAAATGGATGTTGAACCATTTATTAAGGAGCATACTCACCTTCGGTGAGTATCCGAGGATGGGGTTCCAGTGCACCTTCACCCACTCAACCATATCCAGATCCTTACCATCATCGAACATCCATCTCCTAATGAGGGCGCGCTTCTGAAGGCTTGCAACCCCCCCCATAAGTAATCATATTCCATGATGACTTCCTTAACCTCCATAGCCGGTTTGTAACAGCGATCCCTCTGAGTATTCCTTCTGCAATATCTAGTAGCCTTCCACTGAGACTGCTTCCATTGCTGATAACCACCAGCACCGCACTGCTCTTTAGAATTACCACGATTTCAGGTAGCATCAAAATCCTTTGTAATGAAAACCGACCGGGCAATTAGCTTTGCATCATCCTCCAAAGCCTTAATGCATCGTTGCTCCGCATCAATAGTGGCGGAAATTAACGCCTCACGGGTAGATGTGTCTGAAGATAGAATGTCACTGACATTCATCATCCTTAATCCCAAGTGGATATAGTCCCGATACAGATGGATAGGTAGGAGAGAGGGCACTAAAAACCTTGTCAGTACAGTGCACCAGAAATGCCATCAAATACCCCACAAGTATTGGCCAAAGTCCTTATCCACATATGTACATCAACACTAGCGTGGCATGGTCATAAAAGGAAATAAATGGAAGCCACCCATAATGGTCCAAACTCAAAGCCCAACATACAATGCGTAATAAAGTCAGTGACAGAGGCATAATGCTGGCCATACAACTGACAGATTCAATCCTCCGAATTTTAAAAATCCAATATACTCACCATTGTCACTTGAAGACCAAAAGAATATAATACAACTATTGTCCCAATCCATCATCAAAACCAAGATGGCGTGTCCATAAATAGAACATATGTCACAATAAGAAAGACCCAACATGTACCCAGAGTGTGTACCTTAAGAATGCTATAAATGGAAACCGTCACCTGCAGAATTACTACCTGGATGATAAGATCAAAAATCAGTCAGATAATCTTCTGACAAATCTACCCCAGTCAGGTGGTAGAAACTTCCATTCCACCCAGCATCAGCATGGCACTCTGATTTTGAAATGAGTCACCAGAAAGAAAATGAATTTCCGTCACCTAGAAAAACAGAGTCACTAAGAGTCCTTCAGCCTGATACATCCCAGCAGCAACAACAACACCCCGGACATGTCCACTACCTAGAGAAAAGCTTAAAACCAAATTTCTTACAAGGCCTATAGATAATAAAGGAGTCAACCCAGCTTTTCCAAAATGCAAACCACCACGAAGGCTATAGCTTATACTGCGAGTCAAAGAAAGACTTATTCATAGGAACACTATCCTGCCCATTATGCATTTTTCTGGTACACTAAATCTTTCATAGCTCACAAAATAAAAATGGAAACCAAGCTAAACAAAATAATCAACCCAATCTCCCCAATCTCCGATAACATCTCACCAGTCCAGAATGGAGATTCGGCCGGAAATACAAAATCCCCGGAACAAAAGACATATCTCCTAAAACTTGTATACATGTACATTACGCAGAACCAGAAAACCTTCGAACCACGAAACTTCATTCCCCCATTCATAACTCCGCTCTCAATCAAAACCGTGTTGCAGGTTGAAGAGAGGTCGAAGCTCGCTTGAACCCTGTTCAATCATTTCTTCCGCCCACTGCAGCACCGAAGAAAAAGACCTATCATCTAAAACTTGTATACGCGTACCTTACGCATAACCAGAAAACCTTCGGACAACGAAAATCTCTGACTTCTACATATTTAGATCATGACTACAACTTATACATAGGAAACAATTTCTAAATTGATACTTGGGAACTCTCAATAACAACTCATGACAACACATGGAAACATTATTTCCAATACATTTCACACACACACACACACACACATATATATAATAAAATATACAATTTTTTCTTCTTACGATAGTTAGAGGTATTCTCTACAATTTAGTAGTGCATTTCAGAGCCTTTTCTAATATTCTCCAAAGCCTCTATTGGTAGAGTTGTTGGGTTATCTTATACAATGTGTATAGCCACACTATAATATATATATAAGGAGAGAATAAAATATAGTTGAAAAAGGTTTAAAGTGGTGTCAAGTTAAAGCAATCATTTTTGTTTATCTTATAAAATATGTATAGCCATAATAATTTATATATAAAAGGAGAGGACAAAAGATCATTGAAAAAGTTTCAAAGTGGTGTGAGATTAGATCATTTTTGTTTAGATAATGGCTGGTGGGTTATGTGTAATGTCTTATAATTTTGTGATTTGCATAGTTT
The DNA here is from genome assembly GCA_034641835.2 of Pinus albicaulis. Taxonomy (NCBI): domain Eukaryota; kingdom Viridiplantae; phylum Streptophyta; class Pinopsida; order Pinales; family Pinaceae; genus Pinus; species Pinus albicaulis. The sequence continues at coordinate 831,872,489 of CM076569.1, forward strand.
AAAAAATGGTGATATCGCCTTATAATATGTATTGTTTTTAGACTATATTATTTATTTATATAAAAAATTTATATGTTAATAGTTCTTTTTCTTGGGAAGGTGTTAAGGAGTGGTAATTAATTTGATGTTATTTATATATTTTTTAATTGTATAAATAGACATTTAATTTTTATAAGATATTAGAATTGTAATTAATTTTGAAGTAAAATTTTTAGTGGTTTACTAAACTTTAAAATTAATAGTTTAGAAAGTTAAAAATGATATAAAAAATTTAGTGATTCTTCCATTGTTTTTAATGCCAGCTTGTGAATTGAGAAGGTATTTTTTTGGTAAGATTAATCTTGAGAGTAAAATCTCTAGATCCTCACTTCACACAATTACAAAACCGTTATTTCTTTGAGACAACAATCAAGAAGTAGATGTTACAACAAATGAAGGGGTTAGTTTATCTTAAGTTATGATGAGAAAAATGGTCGTAATGGTACCATGATGAGGTTCGTGTACCATGATATGGTTACTTAAGAAATTTTACGCCCTGGTGGGTGGTTCTTCCACTCCCTCCTCCATTTTCACCTATCTCATTGCATTAAGGATGCTCTATAGGGGCAGTGAATTCCCATTTACCTTACTTCCTCCTTCACACAAGTATCTATAAGTGGCCTTTGCTTCGCTTTGTCACCATTCCTCTAAGTTGCAACAAGAAGAATAATTTGTTTCTCATTTCCGCTACACTTTCTCATAGCCTAGATTCACCCACCTTGCACATATCTAATATGGTAAACAAGGCACAAAGCCTTTCTTTTGTGTTGGTATCATCTTTGCATGAATTGGTTTCTCATGCCCACAGGTTTTTCGTCCCCTTCTTTCTAGCTTCAACCTCTTCACTTTTTTGTCATGTGATCTTGGCTCCCCTCCCTTCATTTATTAGGAAGGATCCTCACAACTTTAAGTGAAAATTAAAGATATAATTGGAAGCACTTTGGCCAATAGCTTGGAAGTGAGAAATTCAAGTAGATGCAACCTTTCCCTGGTAGCATAGGACATGATATTCACATTGGTAGAAAAGGCTTGACAACAGTAATCAATGTTTATTTAGCAACAAGTTTAGTGCTACTTGCAACATCTAAAACATTGGGAGATAAACACTTAATTATTGATTAACAAGCTCAAAGGAAAGGATGAAAATTGGGAGGCAACATCAATTGTTTTAGATGATTTGGTATTGTGTATGTATGTCTTTGTGAACTTTTCAACACAACTACTTTATCCATCACACCCAATTTTAACACCCCTATTAGAAGGAGAAAACCACACAAATAATTTGTAATAAGTTCCTGATTTATGTATTTGTTTGTTTGTAATTATTTAAGCATGTTTTACTCCTATATAATAAGCCATTATAAATGTGATTTCTAGTTGTAAAATACATGGACACAAATACTTAGCCTAATGATTATTAAGAACTTCAAAATATTTTGTTACTAATCAAACATGTTCAATTACCCTATTTTAATTCAATCCTTGAAATTTTGCAAAAAAATTGAAAGGTACCAACATCCTTACTTAAAATACTCATTATATAAATAATATAGGCGTAGTCTAACTTATAGATGAATTTTTTCATCGGAATTCACCAAAATACTACAATACAATTTCAAGAATTTGTGTTGTTTAAAATGTATTTTTGAATGAATAAATGGATTCAACACCATGAAAAAACCCTGGGACACTCTAATTATGTAGATTAAACAATTTAAACTCAAGTTTTTCAAAATCTCTCTCAGATTTTGATTAAAATTAACCACTTATATATATATATATATATATATATATATATATATATATATATATATATATATCAATTAACATTAAAAAATACACATATTTGTAATTTTAATGTCTAAACATGTTTTTTGAATATATAGTTGACTTGACCTATAAAACAATTGAACATTGAATCTCATGGTTTACAAAATACTTCATAATACAATGATAGTTACTTGAGCTACCCCTCATAAATATAAATTTCATTAAAGAAATTATGTGAATTTCAATCATCTACATTTTTCATATACTAAAATAATTACAATATCTATTTATTTTATTACGTCGAAAGTATTCTCTCTACGGGCTTTGCATGTCCAAACACTATTCATTGCAGCCAATCAAAATTATTTGTTTTCTTCCTCCTTCATCAAATAAGAAACTTACACGTTGGATAACATGGTTGCTCTGCAACAGATCACGTGTAAACATATGGAAGTGATGTCTGTGTATTGTAGTTGGAGGGAGAAAAGATGCTTCAGATTTCGGATTCTAGACGGAAGAGAATTTATGCCTACCCTACTCATATCGAGCACCCCCAGTAATGGAAACTTGTTCAGAACCTTCCATGAACTTCTTCAATACCCTTATTCTCTCTTAACATCGGAACTGAGAGGGACGAGCATCCGAAGGGTGTCCGCAGGAAGTGTAGATGATTCCTCATTAATGGCATTCTTGCACAGTCGTCGTTGTTTGTCTAAGAGGGAAAATGACTCATGCCCTACCCAGCTTTAAAATAACACCTCTGCTCCTTCTTGGCAATGAAAATCGCTAGATCACGAATGATATCATGTATTTTAACAGAATTAAGCCTTCTCACCTCATCATTCTTCACTGCCTCAATCAAATAACGGTCTTGGAGGAAGTCGATAAAACTATGAGCAGTGTCAAGTAAATAGCACTCTCCACTGCTTTTCACCATATCTTATGTGATCCAAATATATATGACCTCTTCACAGTAGATTTTTGTATCTTCGAGATAAGCTACAAAATACACAAAACACTTCTTCAAATAGTCTGGCAGAACATCGTAACTACATTTCACATGTTGGAATACTTCTTCGTCTATTTCTTTGTGCATCTCATGGAACTTCTTATCAACAGTTTGCATCTCAAGTAGAGCATGTTCCCACTCATGTGGATAAACTTTATCTGCCATTGCAACAATAGCAAAACTGCTCTCAACATTAGAAGTACTGCTCCCTAGATTTAAATTGATTTCCTCTACAATAATACTCTGTGGCTCTGAATGTTATAAGTTTGAGAAACAGTTGTTCAAATTACAGCTTCGAACAACTTACCTTTCTTGTATGCATTGTAGATTGTTTTCAGAAGAGATGCTTTACCGATGTCGCCCATGCCCTAAATTCCCATTATGGGAACTTCATAATCTTTGTTGTCAAGTCATGTTCGCACCTGTATCTCACCATCTTTAACCCCTGATCCCACAAATCCAGACTCTGGTACAATATTTTGTTATTCCTTTTGGCATTCCTTTACACCTTTAAATACAATTGCTAAATTATATAAAAATATAATTATATTGTTATATAAAAATATTAAATATAATTATTTTTATAATTTATATTTTAAAATTTTATCAATATATTTATCATAGATAAAATGATTAATATTATAAAAATAAAATATATAATTTTTTTTTAAGGTGCATTTCAACCAACAAAAGAATTAAAGAAAGGGGAAAGAAAACATCAATAAAATGGAGAACAATGAAAAAGTTTAAATAATGTAGTATGTGTTATTTGAAAAAGGATGATGAGTATATAGATCCATTAGGTTTACGACATCTCGTAGATGTATCCCGTAAACATTAATGTTGACCTGGGATATTTTTTATTATTGATATTTAAATATTGTTTATAAATATCAAAGTACTTTTTATATAAAATCAAGTAACACATCCAAACACGGCACTAGATTATTTTGACTTTTACTCTCTTTTATTATTATTTTAAATCCACACCATAATTTATCCATATGAGATACCCACTATATTCTTTGAATTTTATATAAGATATCAACTTTTAATTTCGTGTCATATTATAATTTTATTGCGTTTTACTATGCCCACGTCTTCTTCCACCTACCAACCACCGAAATCACATAGACCAGTACTTACGTCACAATCCATTTTTCCAATATTCTTTTCATAGGGTTTACATTATGTTGTTTTATGTGATAATGGGTTATTAACATTGGAGTATTATTGAGTGGAAAGGCTTATTTTATAATTCAGTATGAGGAGTATTATTGAGTGGAAAGGCTTATTTTATAATTCAGTATGAGGAATATGTATAAGTATGTCACATCTTAAAAATAATAATACAAATAATTTTTGTTCATGTGAGTTAAAAATAAAACAATAATTAAATAACCATATAAATAAACAATTAAAAATCTATTAACAAAACAATTAACTTAATTGTTGATATTTTTCTTTCACTCTTCAAGTAATAAAATACATAGATTTAATTTTACAAAGATAAAACATCCAATATGAGTTATGAGTAAAATATTTTAACATGAATTAATATAAAATCGTTCAATACACATGTTATGTAATTTTTATAACATCCAAAAATGCAATTTAAACAGTTAAAAATTACACATTATTTTTTGCACTCTAAAATAAGTTTGTAACAAAAGAAATTTGATCCCTTCCACCTCATGTTAGATCCATGCTTTGGATGGATCTATGCTGGTTATAGTTTTAACAAGGTGCTCTCGTCTCATGTCCTTAGCATCCGGCGTTGACTCAATATATTTGATCTTCGTCATACTCTCTTCGTCATAATTTATGGTTAATTATGTTGATCGTTGTTTTTTTATCGGTTTGGGGTGAGCAAACTCTATTCACCCTAGTCAATACGAGAGCTTATATTTTGTCTCCCTAACTAATTATAATTTGTCATTTGAACTATTGCTATTTGGACTAGACTTGATTGTCACGTCATCTTGAACTGGACTATCACACCATACTTTGTCTCCATACCATATTCCGCTCACATGAATTGAACTATCACCCCATCCTGGACTGGACTATCCTTCCATACTCTACCCACATTGGCACGACAACAACACGCCCACCCACATTCTCACACCATCCCCTCTCACGCCATCCTCTCTGTATTAAAGTGATCTAGCCCATATTTTCATGCCATCCCCTCTGTATTCACCCTGTCTATGTCTCGCCCATTCCTTGTCTTTGTTTGAACATTCAATCCTTCAATATTGCATGACAACCCCTTATTTGAACTGAGCCTTCGCAATATTCACCTCCACCCTGCTTGTTTATGCATTGAATTGTTTCTCCATTGAATTGCATGCATTCAATTGCATTGAATAGGCATGGACAATGTCTCATGTGTTTTCATGTTGCATTTGGTGCGTTAGATGGAATTAAAGTCGCCAGTATATACTTTGCGGTGCTTTATTAACTCTTGTTATTTCAAGAGGTAAATTTGACAACAACGACCTTTAGATTTGGCAACGTCAGACCTGAGGGATATCGAACTAAAGGATTTCAACTAAATTTTTTCTCAGATACGCTCGGTAATTTGTCTGTGCTAAATCCTGATGCAAATATATTTTTTCTGCCTGTGTTTGTATGTTTCTATTTATTGTTGTTTGTATTATTAACTCTCTCTGTTGGATTGAGAATGTTGTTTCCATGTTGGATTGAGAATGTTGTTTCCCGTAGGGCTCCCTGCCAAAAATAAACTGACTGTAGTAAGACTTGTGGAGGGTGGAGTCTCGTAGCCCATGTCTAGTCTACTTGTAAAGCCTTTGCCTAAGTGAATGCTACAAAATGAAAGGAATGGACTGTAGATATATAAATATCTGGAAAGGCCACAAATTCTACCTCGTAAACCAATAATCGTTCATTCCCAAGGCTGCAACATCTGAGTAGCCGAACAAGATTGCAGTGACAAACGAGGTTCACTTCTATCAAAAACTCCTCTACGCCTTGAATAGTCTCAGGCCTTCCACTCATTTTCTTCACAGCAACATCCCTTCCATCAAGAAGTCTACCATGCTCACCAAACTCATTATAATAGGTGTGCAAACAAAGATATAATTGGACAAACCCATAAAATCCAGGTTCAAAATTATACCTTATAAACTTCGCCAAATCCTCCTTTGTCAAGCATATTGTATTCTGTCAAATTTTCCAATGGAGTCTCTCAGAATGTTCTTGAAATTTCCCGTTGTTGTTACATTTTCATCTACGCAGAGCACCGTGACAATAATTTTCTCATAACATTAAAATAACTCACCATCCTGCAACAAGATAAATATAGTCACCTATTCGAGCATAGCTCTTATGACGTCCGATACATCGACAGATTCCCTGAGAAAATTTGATTAAGTGATCCACAAGTCTAACAAATTTAATGGTCACGTAGAATGCAGTTGTAATGGCCACTTATAATACAATGACACCTAGGGAAGGGGATTTGTCACATGTTCTTGTGCCTTGTGTGTGTAACACATGTGGTTTATCAAATAAAATAGCAAAAGAACGTGTCACTTTGCAGTGTGGTTATGTTGCCTCAATAGGGGTGTGATGCATTGTGAGCAGGACTATAATCGTTGAACAAATAATTAAGATAAATCAATCCTTCACTTATCTGCATTGAACTAGAGTTTGATACAAGTGATCCATTTCCATTTCAACCTAAACATTGTTAGATAAATCCTTCCTAGAGGTTTGTAGTGTTCAATTGCTAGAAATAGCATGTGTGAGACACAAGAAGGAAAAATTATTGACAACAGGGATACTTACGTAAAATATTGGAAAGAGACTTGGAAAACAAGTTCAAAGGATCATGCACCAGTTTGGGAACAAGGATCATTGAGCCTAAAAAATTCTTGGCAAAAGCTTTCTTTAAGTTTCAAATACATATCTTAGAAATTTCGCTCATAAGGCATTGACAGGTCCTGTTATTCACTTGATGTTGATTTATGTCTCTCTGTTTATTTTCTAATACATAGACTTAAATGACACATTTCTAATATAATGCTTATTTTGAGAATATCTTGAACTATACATTTTCAAACAGATTCATTGTCATTTTGTTACTCATTTTTGAGTTTCTTTTCCTTGAACTGTTTTTTTTACTTTTGTTCCATCATATTTCCTTTTTTACTGAGCATGCTTGTTATGGTGATGGGAGGGGAAACAAATTAGCAAACGAAACTGGAAACCAGAGACCAACTGGATTGACTGCTTCGCGCATTTCATTGAAGCTTAACAGTGGAGCAGAATATAGGCACATCCAATTTGTGACCTTTCATTAAGAGGAATAGGGTTATTTTACTTAACACATTGTTAAAGTTTCCATCTTTGTTTTATCGAGCACCCTACCTAGTTTTACGAAACATCCTTACATCCATTAAATGAACAAATTGACAAAAGGAAAACTCGAGTTATTGAACCCAGATAATGGTAACATGACCTACGTGTAAGATTTAGAGTGATGATCCCCCTACCTGACTTATCAGTATATTGATGCTTGCCTCTGCCAACTCTAGCCTTGATCTCTCTTGTAGCTTTCCCGATTCCTTCCTGATTGGAGAAGAAAAACACCCCATAATGCTTAAAAAAAAAATCCTCGTAAGAAACACATAAAAAAAACCTCATGTTTCCTATAGAAGCTAGTTTTTTGTAATAGTTCCATCTCATCCCAGAGAGTTAAAGTTCATAAATTTCACCCTTTGTAAGCTTCAAAATACCAATACCAATGGGCCAGTTGCAGTCTAGGTCCCTGCCACATCTCCCCTTTGTCTTTTGGGATGATCCAACATTTCCTCGCATTCCCAATAAGATATGGAAATTTCTAGGAATATCAATCGCAGAAGCTTGTCGATATTCTTCTGCCATCATTTGTATGGAGCTATATCTTTAAGATTCATTGTCATTTTGTTACCCATTTTTGAGTTTTTTCCTTCAACTATTTTTTTTTCTTTTGTTCTGATCATATTTCCTTTTTTCTTGAGCATGGTCTTTATGGTGATGGGAAGGGAAACAAATTAGGAAATTTTGGAGAAAAAAACACCCTAGAATGCATGGAAAAAAAATCCCGGAAAGAAACTCATAAAAAATCAACCTCATGTTTCCTACAATAGCCAGTTGTCTGTAATAGTTCCATCTCATCCCAGAGAGTTGAAGCTCATTAATAGAACCCTTTTTGAATTTCAAAATCCCGATAAGAAATATTGTTTTAATATATATACCAATGGTCTAGTTCGAATGATTGTATTTAATGTTTGTTTGAGGTGGTTGATTTTCTTGATATAAAGTATAATGATATTTGTAGTTCAAATTCCCTCTGGGAGAGAGGGAGCTGGGGTTTATTATTAGGAATAGAAGAACATACAGAAAATCTAGGTGGAATTTTCTTATTTTTTTATTGGGGATTGTAGTTGTTGGAATTGGGAACTTCTGGAGATGTAGTCTTTACTGGTGCCATATATTTGAATTATTTTTGGTAGAAACATACAAATCTAAAAAATATGACAAAATATTCTAAGCTGGTTGTAACCATTTTTGTGCACTATGATTTGAACAAAAATGTTGGAAAAGTCCAAAGTATTCCATCTCAATTTTGATAGGTGAAAATCAAATTTGGCCTTGAAATAGTCCTATTTTTTGTTATTAACGGTGATGAACAACTTTAAATAGCTTGTAACTTTCTTAAGTTTTCACTTTGTCTGCACATCAACATTGATAGTATGGTTCTATGTTTTTAAATAGTGTTTAGGATTTATTTGTTGTCTTGACAACATAAGGGTTTTGATCTCTATATTCCCCACATTGTATTATTGTTGTAATAGAAATTTTGAAAAGGATTTTACAGGAAAATGCAAAAAACCCTAAATTGGTGAACCATAACAGCTCTAGAACAGTTTCATAAATTATGTCTTGGCATTGTTTGGCAAAAGTTGGCCTCAAAATATTTCACAGTTGCCCCATAATTCTCTAATTTTTCACCTAGCCACAAACTATTCTAGTAGCAAGTCTACATTGCTGAGTGTTTAGGATTATTTATTGTCTTATTAAAAAATAGAATAGATATATTGATTCTTTATTGAAAATTGTGAAAAAAACCTAAATAAATGCAAGAAGTCATATGTTTTTTTTACAGTGGAAGGGCCAACTAAGGTATCTAGCTTTATAATAAAAAAGTACTATATGGGACCTTGATTTACAGGAAATGGATTTTCATTCTTTTTCCATCATAACCTTCAAGAATATCGTAAGCCTGCAATGAAAACCACAAGGACATGAAAGAAGGACAATAATAATGGAAAGCTACAAAGTGCACTCTACCTAGTTGGTGAACTCTAGAGAGTGCATACAAACAACAAACCCTACCTGTTTAACTCATATTTTATCCTGGAAGGTTTGATACCTTACAATTTACATTGTTAGTTAGCCTAAAAAATATCAATAGACCATTTTCCAGCCTTTATATAGTGTTCAGGATCTGACAAATAATTATACAAAATATCTGATTCAATAGAACGTTGATTTAGGAGTCATTTGAACGATTTTTTTAAAGTCATTTCTACATATTCAAATAGAGGTCTTCATATTTTGTTTTTGTAGGAATGTATTTATTAATAGCAAGGACTTTCCTATGTACATGGCTATGGTCATATGCACCACATTTATTTTCCAATTACTCACTTTCCATGTGATGCACCTAATAAGAAGTTGGTGACAAGTTTACTCCCATGTCACCTAAACAATCATCTCATGGTACACATGTGGGACTTTATTATTGTTGGCCCAGGTTTGCTTTTGAGGAAAAAATCAGATAATTCTCATTCATGGCCAAAAATACAATTCTAATATGTTTACACTTTCCGTAGTAGATTTAGCCAAATCGAACCCTGACTTGGCCAAAATATAAGGGGAATTATAGTAAAGAAACAAAAACAATTTTAACCCCACGGTCATATTTCCCAAATTAACTTACAACACTGGCCTATCAATTGTATCATAACATATTGTAAGTCATGATCAAGTCACATCTTATTTTTAGCATAAATTTACTTTCAAAATTTAACTCACTTTTTTCCTAGACTCCATAGTTTCATCATTTAAACTTCCAAACCTATTTTTCATGTACTGAGGGTGAAAATGGATCTATTTTGTACCTTTTTTTCCCCTGTATAATTGAACCTGCACGTATTTGCAAAATATACCTTTACTCTTACATGGAATTTGTTCCAAGTGTTATGTTTTCTTTTATATCTAGTATATTGTTTCTCTTTATAGGTTTTCCATGCTGAATAAGGTCTATGTTGTGTATTAATACAAATTTAAGGTTTTCTCCATTGAACTTTCTGATCAAGTACTATGCAATTTCTACTATACTTAGTATGTTGATGTTTCCCATGATAGGAATTTCAGTTTATTCTCCAAATGATTTTCAATTTTTGTGTCTATTTGTTTTCCTTCCTAGCGTTTAATGTGTGCGCATATGTACTTTTAAGGTTATCTATATTGAAATAGTTTATGTGGGAGTTAAATGATACATGTCTCCTTCAAAGCATTTTCACTATTTAGCAAGATATATTTCATATCTCTTCAACATTTTTTCCTTTAGTATGGGAACACACACAATTAAAATCAAGGAATTGAAAACATAAACAACATTTATAAAAGAAAGATAGCCAATGCAGAAATAAAATATCTTCAACTATATTAGAAAAACTTCTACCTGACTGGTTCATTTGTGTATATGTTGCATTTATTATCATAAACAAGAAGAAAGGAACTATGCCATTTTACTTCGCCATTTGTCTATTTTAATAATTGCCTGTACGTTATCAACAATTTTTTCCCAGTATCTAGTGTATTTGCATATATGGTTTACATATGATCTGACCGCTCTACAAATTCTTCCATATTTTTCATACTTTTGGTTGTCCTATAAAAAACTTGCTCAGCCTTTATCCTTTCCTATATAAAACATCTAGATATCAACCCACTTCCTCGATAGTCACTTCCTTGTCAACTAGAAGTTGCAGGAAATTTTTCTCTAACATCCTAATCCTCTAATTATATTATGAAAATACTGATCCAAATACATGTTCCAAAACATATTAATATGAATCATGCAGAAAATATGTTCTAAATCATCTTAATAATTAATACATGAAAACTAAAAGAATTGAGTATCTTATTTTAACAATACCATATAGATGCAGATGTAGCAAAAACTTGCCTTGGTAGAACTTGATAGATCCTTTTATCGATGTGGAATAATTTCAAGTTTCTTAAAATACGACCTTCTCACATGCACAAATTACTGTCACATATTAAACGAACCTTTTCCCATTTTGGAAGTATTTAATTTATAGTTGCTATCTATGTGATGTTACAAAATTTATGATTGTTATACATGCAATGTTACATGCTATCTGAAGACACATTTCAATCCCTTGTTTCTAACCTAGATTTTCCTACACACACTCTGCTTTGTGGAAAATTCCATATACTCTTGTATATTGAATACAGTAAGAGATTTGATCTCACAAAAAAAACCTAGCCTTTTTTATCTTATAGAATACTAACAAATTGAACCTATGAATTAAGTTCATCGGATGAGTTACACGGTATTTTAAATAGGGTAGAAAGTTGAAATTGACATAAATGAAAAAAATAACCTTATATCACAAAAAATTAACATAATTGAAACTATTCTTCCTCCTCTGCCTCGTTACTACTAGTGTAAACATTGCTACGACATATTTGCAACAACTTTAAGGTCTCTTTGTTTGAGAAATACCTCGCTGCCTGCTCGGCAACTCAGTCACATTTCCAAACCCCTCCTTTGTTCCCTCCAAAACTTTCCTACACTCAAAGAAACTTATTCCGTGATAGGCGTTGTTTTTTTCTTACTTTGTTTTCTTACCTATTGAAAATTTTACTTTAGCACATAGAAATTGCGCACATCAAAAAGTAGAGTAGTCTAGCAATCTCTTCATTTGTGGTATCACATTTGTTCTTGTCTATTTTGTTTTTTCTCATGCTCTTAGATATTCCACACTTTTCCCTTCAATTTCGTTGTCTCCTTCATGTCTATAAAGATAAACTCCTTGGCCTTTTCCTTCCATTTACAACACAAAATGTTTTTTTTTTATGCACTTACATTTGATCTTCACTTGCAGCTCCTTTCTTCAAACAATAAAATTGTGTCACCATGGAGACAACCTTAGCTGCCAATTCACTTTCTTTGTTTCTTGTTGGTTCTACTGAGATGCAACCAGTCCTCCAGGTAATTTCCATTGAGCAAATATTCCATGCTAGGGTTGCAACCCCCAGTTACCGTCTCTCTCTTTTTTATAGGACTCATAGCCATGCGTTCTTGCTTCCTTACTCACACAATTCCCTTGCAATAGTTGGGGACCTACAAATAGGCTCCATTTTTCTCCTCCAAAAAATCTCATGCACATCTGTACAACAAAATTTTTATGTTTCAAATCCCCCCCTTCCTTCCTCTCTTTTATGCCCCTTTTTGCAATCTACTTTCCTTTCTAGTGTTTTGTTTCCCCTCTTCACTCACAAACGGTCTTTCTTGCAGGTCCCTTCGTCTCCTTGAACTTTAATATATTTTGATTTAAAATATTAATTTAAATTTCTTTATATCTATTTTTATAAAATAATATTAAAATATGTTTATAAGTAAATTATTGTTTTAATTCGATTTTAAAACTGTGCAAACTAATTTACTGAATATCACATTAAAGTATATTTTATGTAAAATAAACTAACATTTATTAAATTTAAAATTGAAATAAAATTTAAAATATTTATTATTTTATTTAATGAGTATTTGGCCAATTAAAGTTATCATAAATGGTTGGATGAAATGATTTTTATCTTATTCACTTACATTCAAAATCTCAAAATCTCATTAATGAGATGTTGAGTTTTGATATCTTAATAAACAAGGAAGGTTGCATGGAAGCTAGTCCCTATCGACTTAGCCTGTGACCAAGGGCCACGTAGACCAAGTCCAATATATGAATCACTATGTCCAATAAATGAATCACCAGGTCCAACAGATAGATGTTTTTGATGCTAGGCTCTCTGACCTTTCATATCCATAGGGGATCCCTCACTAGCCAGTATACAGGTAACTAAGGGAAGTAAAGAAGCCTATGACTTACCTGGAATAATTTCCCCGTGTTCAAGAGGTAATTAAGAACAATAATTACATATACAAAAATCGTGGCTGAAGAAACATGAGGGAACTGTCTTTCTTTCATGGAAAGGGAAAATTATAACTAAAAAGAGAGGGTCCTTCTTCGCTAATTTCACAGTAAGTCCTATAAAATAAGTTGACCAGAAACACTGATGGGCATGCTCAGGTAACTAAGGGAAGTAAAGAAAACTCTAATTTACCCGGAATAATTTCCCCATGTTCAAGAGGTAATTAAGAACAATAATTACATATTTAAGAATCATGGCTGAAGAAACATATTTTATATTTAAACAACATGGACTTCTATTGTATTTATAATAAATGTATAAGTAGTGTATGGCATTCATTAAGCCTTCAACCAATTATAATTTTGTGAAATAAGTATTTTTCATATTCATTATTCTTTTCATCCATTGAAAGTTTAATTGATTACATATGCATTTGGTGTTTATATAACATTTTATTTAAAAAAATTTGTATAGAAGAGACATTATCACTCGTCGACACATTACAATATGAAAGTTACATGAAACATAGATCTATCTTTGTAGTAGTCCAATATAGTTTTAGGGATATTATTATAGAACATTCTAGCTCATTTTATGAGTTGTATTCTGTTGGAACACAATGTGTGGCAATCTACAAAGGCCCTGACGTTTCCTATCATCGACATGCCATGCCTTAGGATTTGAGATGAACGACCAAAATGGTTTAGAGTCACTTTGGGTGTAACTACCCACCCTCATTCCACCCATCTGGTCACACTGGAGTTTTTGGTTTTTCTAAAAATCGCCATGAATCCAGTCACTTTATGTGGTTCTCTTCTAGGTAAATACTAATGCCGACCCTTGTAAGGTTCTCTCTCTGGGTGTATTTCCTTAGCCACATAGCACAACTCTTTGAACACGTGGAACATTGTTCTTGTCCCCAGGCCAAAAGTAGAAACACATGACAGAGTGGGTTTGAGTTTGTTTATGGCCACATTCCCACAATGACACACACAGAAGCACATGACAAAATGGGTTTGGGTTTGTTTATGTCCACATGCCCAGGTAAATACTAACACTAACCCTTGTAAGGTTCTCTCTCTGGGCGTATTTCCTTAGCCACATAGCACAACTCTTTAAACTTGTGGAACAATGCTCTTGTCCCTGGGCCAAAAGTAGAAGCACACAACAAAGTGGGTTTGGGTTTGTTTATGGCCACATGCCCACAATGACACATGCATAAGCACACAACAAAGTGGGTTTGGGTGTGTTTATGGCCACATGCCCATAGTGGCAAAACATCGTCCATGCATTTTACTCGGGAGGAACCAGCAATCGTTAAGCTAACAAGTCATTAATCCAACAACCAATGTTAAGCCAACTCATAAAATCAAAATTTCTATGGAATTAGCTTGTCATGTAAATTTGATCTCTGCCAGCACCGACAAGGACATAATCGACTCAGATTGAAAGCTAGCGAAGCATTGGACTGGAGGAACGTTTAAGCTGCACAAAATTTGCAAGAACATTGCCCATAATTTGCAGGAATATTTCCCATAATTTGCATGGTTTTTAAATATTGAGTCTAAGCACGAGTTTATCCAGTACAAAAACCAGAAGCAGAGGTGTCAGTGTCAAAGTAGTTATCCGTACCCATGTAAGAATATTAGTTAGCAACATCTAAGCCAATTCAAATACCAGTCGAATTTCCCTATTGACTTATGAAAACTGTGCAGATAGGCGAACTTCTTTCCTCCTCCATTGCAACACAAAGATGATGAAGAGCGAGATAAAAGGAGCTCTGTTAAATTGGTTCTTGCAGAAGTTGGGGTTGCTTGTAGAGAGCCCATGGTAGAGGAATTTTACATTTACTATCCTTGATGAAACACAAATCTATCTGTATAGATACACACAGAGATAGATGCAAGCATTGAACCTATAGATTCACCAGCAACACTTATTAAAATAGATAGGAAGGG
Organism: Pinus albicaulis; assembly: GCA_034641835.2. NCBI lineage: Eukaryota > Viridiplantae > Streptophyta > Pinopsida > Pinales > Pinaceae > Pinus > Pinus albicaulis. Next base: position 831,887,522 of record CM076569.1, read on the forward strand.
ACAGGAGGACCAACTCATTCCTTCATCACTGGTAGGTATTTCTTGGTATTTATATCACTTCTCATTCATATATTGGTATTGTTAGCTTTCCTGGTGCATGTTTCCATCTATAGGGATTATTTTAATAGTATTTTAGTGCTCACATTCAGTCGCAACCATCCCAACCATCAATTTCATTAAGAATTACTCCCTTTCGATCTTCTCATCTTTCAACCAGAGCCCTGAGCCATATGTTAATTAGTAGTGAAAAGTAAACACAGGTTATTAATAAATAAAGTTAAGCCTAAAGAACTCACTATTCTCCTTTCATTAGCGCTTAAGAGTCCTTGCTTCTTGTTTTTCTGGGATAGGTAGGTCTACCTTGCGTGCTTCTTGATCTTGTATTCCCTTTTCTTGCGTACATGTAGAAGCTTGCATGAAAGAGCAGACAATATTATTTCTCTGATTAGCTTCCTTTTCTTTCTGTGATTAGCTTCCTTTTCGCTTCTAGTATGATAGTGTGCTTTCCAATGAGAGGTTAGAGTGTGATTTTTCCTTTACCTATGGAAGCAAAGAATAGTTAACTTTAATATTGCAAGAAAAACTAAAGGCAACAAAAGAAAAAATAGAGGGGGTAAATAAATAGAAGTAATGCAAACAAATTGTGATCATCGTTAATTTCTTTTGTGGTTGCAGCTTTGTTCAAAGTTGTTATGCGAAGAAGCCAAGTTAATGCCTCTTGCAGCAAAATGAAAATATATAGAAGGTTGTCATTGTTTTTCCAATGGGTCGTGGAGTCGGTAAGGCTACCTCTTCACCAAGAAGTGAAGACAATGCCTCCTGCAAGAAAGGAATGCCTTATGCAACACAAATTTTTGAACAAAGATATGGGTGCAAAGATAGGGGACCTAAGTCAGGTTGTCCAACAAGAGTCATGAATCAGTATGGTTGCCTCCACACAAAAGGAAAAGAGAGAAGCATGCTGAACACAGATGGAAAGCATATTTCCATGGAGGTGTAGGTGAAACTGGAATTATAGGTGGAAAATTTGCATGGGTCTGTAGGTGGTAGGGTGGCGTGGGAGTTATAAGGTGGTGGAATTGTGAAATTGATGGCGTGGGAGTTATAAGGTGTGGAATTATGAAATTGATAGCAGGGGGAGTTAGTACCCCAAACAAGTATAGGCGTTGCCAAATAACATAGCTGACATTTAATACTGTAGACTAATGTTAGAATTAGTCTACACTGTGAATACATACAACCAAAAAAACAAAAAATAAACGGCACATAATATAATATGGTCCACCTCGGGAAGAGGCCAAAACCATGAAAAATGAATTAATACATTGTCATCCTTAAAATTTTGGTTATGTTTCGGTATGTCTATCAATAACTAAGAAAAATTAATGTAAACCACACATTTTTTATTACTATAGTCCCCGTCATGCCTGGGGTAGGGACTAATAATATTGTAATAATGAGATATTGAATTTTGATATTTTGAAATAATATTATAATAATTAAAAAATATATTATTTAATATATTAAGTATTCAATAGTATATTTTTAATACAAAATTAAGTAATATTGATTATAAAAGTTGTGATTTAATATAATTAATATGTACTAATTATTTTGAATTGTTTTAATTCAATTTTTTTTTGGTAAGTTTGGCAGGACTACATTTTCATCATGTCCAATATATCACCCTCATTTGGGTGGAGAATTATCACCCTCATTTGGGTGGGGAATTGAACCAGTGATTTCATATGAAGGAGTGCCTTAATAAAACACCCAATCACTTTAAAACTTTGTAATTTTAACTATTTACTAATAAAATCAAAATATATTTTTTATATAAAATGAACAAAAAATTATTAAATTTTTAAAATAATTATAAAATATATTTAAAATTTTATTTTATAATAATTTAATTATATTAATTATTATGTAAGTAGAATTTCTATTATTTTTAAATTTTCAATCATTTTTATGGAAATGAAAAATTATAAGTTATAGGATGGTCGTGTAAATGATGTATTATGTGTGAGGAGGTATGATGTTCAAATATCTCCAATTCATCTTCATCTGTGCATGCATAAGGGGCATACCTATTCACCTAGATATTATCTTGTGGGAAAAATCCTAAGTGATGTATTATGTGTGAGGAGATCTGGTGTTCAAATCCCTTCAATTCATCTTCATCCGCGCATGCAAAAGGGGCATACCTACTCACCTAGAAATTAGCTTGTGGAAAAAATCCTAAGTACAAGCTTAAAGATTATAGTAATAGTTGTTGGAATCAACCCTATATAAGGGAGTACAAAATTGGCCCAATTATCAATTCCTTTACATAATAATAATAATAATAATTTTCCGGATGCGGATGGACGTTAGGGACGATGGGACAGCTGGCCCCGGCCATTTCCCAAAGCGCAAGGCGTGTGGTGGCCACATGGCCCTCCACGACGCCATTAAATCTGCATTCATTCCGCCTGCCTGCAATATTTACTCTCCCCCGCGACAGCGTTACAACAGCCCTGGTCCACCTGGTAATTGCATTATGGACGCCAGTTCAATGTTCATTGAGCCCTCTGACACTTCGCGCGGTTGTTTGGCTCCCCTGGGCGGTGCGTGCCCTGTACACTGTGCTGAGCCAAGCGCTCGCACAAATACAGGCCGGCGTTGCTCGCTCTACAGTTGCATTGAGACTATACCTAGCGCGCATTTCTCCAACAGTGCCTTCTGCCCTGGTGCGTTCATTGTTACTCATCATACTCCTGGCTTGTTCGTTGCTTCGGCTCTTCCTGGTGCGCACATTGTGCCTCAAATTCCTCCTGGTTCATTCGTTGCTCCGGCTCTTCTCCAGGCTCACGAGTTTCACAAAGCAGAGCCCGCCATGCCTAGACTCAGACAGCGCATGACTTGCCGTCGAGGAGGCACCCGCGGAAGCTCTGTAGGGGACCGCCCCTCATCCAGTAGGCAATACTCTGAATGTCCTTCTGGTTCTGCCCTTGGTCGACCGCCTGCCCCCCCTCCGCTTGAAGCTCCTCATCACTTTGCCACCTCTGCCCCTCAGCCCGCTGGCAGTCACTTCATTCGCCAGACCACGCAGAGAGCGAAGCTACGTTTCGATAGTGCATTCAATCGCCCCTCCATAACGGCATATATCACAATTACTCTGTGCGAGGATGCCACTCTTCGCTCTCCTCCCTGGCCTGATTCCACTCCTGCTTCCCTTGACCCTCATCCCGCCTCTGTCGAGCCTCGGTCCACTTCTGCTACAATGCCTCATGATGACATGGGCAAACCTTCAGTCAATGCAACTCCCTCCCTAGGCCTCTCCTCTATGTAGGTGAACGCGGATGATGTTCAAGGCACAGGGGCTCATCACGTGGAAGCTGGCGCTGAAGACCCTGGGGATGACTTCGGATGCCCAATTGAGGAGGAACAGCCCTCTCCCGTCAACTCCAATTGACTCAACTATGACATGGCACAGTATGATCTCTAAACTTGTTTATTTTCATAGAGTTGCTGGTCTTTTACAATACACAGCAGCTTCCTGGTTTTTGTTATCGATAGTGTTATATTTTTGTTGCTGTCTCATAACAATTATAACTATTCCACCGGTTTCCCTATACAAGGGCGGTGAGACTGATATTACAGAGCTGGTTTCCCTATATGGGCAGCTTATTTTCAGGATTACGCTTGACTTTCAAGCCCAGTTTTAGGCTATCACAGCTGAACTGCGGCAGTTTTGTACTATAATGTTTACATAAATAGAATTAGCTCAATTTAGAAAATAATAATAATAATAATAATTAAAATTTATATATTAACATATATCATATTCAATAAATAATATAAATTAATAAATAATAAATTTTAAAATTTCAAAACCATAAACAAAAATTTACTTATAAATTAACATATTCATTAATTACTATTATGTTTTTTGATAATATCATTAAATAGCACCAGTTAATAAATAGTTAGATATTATGAAGAAATCTTTCGGTAATAATCACATTATCATGAACAAAGTTGACGCGTTTCGAACCAACTAGTGTGGTTCATCATTAGGACTAGGTGAGAGATCAGATCAGTCGTTAGGTTTAAATAGATGTAGGAGAGGCAAAGAAAACCGTTATAATCAGCGAATTTGACTATGAAATCCAAAACGGTTAGTTCTAATAATTAAAACAAAATAATAAAAATAAAAATAGTTCCACTAATTTAATTATTAATTCAATTTGAAATGGCTAGTTTGAATATTCAAATTAATAGTTTCATTATAAATAACAAATTTTATTTTTATTAATATCATTGATCGATTTTTCAAATTACAAATATTATTTAATTGTAATTATATATTATTATATTGTAATTCTAAATATATATATATATATAAAATAAAATAAAATAGAATAAAGTATAAAAAATATAAAAATATAAATATAAAATATAAAAAATAAAAATATAAAATAAATAATAAATAATAAATAATAATAATAATAAATAAAATAAAATAAAGTATAAAGATAAACTAAAAATAGTTCAATCAATAAAATTAAAAATCATAACGGCTAGTAAGACATTAAAATTAATTAATTAATTAATTTAATTTATTTATTTATATATATTTTTTGTTTTAATTATTAGAACTAACCGTTTTGGATTTCATAGTCAAATTCGCTGATTATAAAGGTTTTCTTTGCCTCTCCTACATCTATTTAAACGTAACGACTGATCTGATCTCTCACCTAGTCCTGATGATGAACCACACTGGTTGGTTCGAAACGCATCGACTTTGTTCATGATAATGTGATTATTACCGAAAGATTTCTTCATAATTTATTGATGGATCACAGAAGCCAAAAATCTATTAAAATAGTTAGATATCTTTTTTTTGGGATTCCACTGAGTTAAATTAGTCATTCATCTATGACCATTTCCATGAGACGTAGTAGTAACTGACTAATTTCTCATAATTTAATGCAGTTGACTCCCAAAAAAATAAAAAATAGTTGTTAGGAATTAGCCATTAAAAAATTAATTGTTGAATAAATTTATATATTTAATTTTTATCATTTTGTTTGTTTTATTTTATTTTATTTTTATTTTTAGTTAAAATAATATTGAATTCAAATCAGCTAAATAATAATAGAATAAGAAATAAATATCTGTAAATGTATAATCATAATTAAACACAAGTTTAATCTAATTCTAACAAATAGTTTTTAAATAGAATTTATTAAATTAAATATTAAAAAATATTTTAATAAGATAGTCAAAAAGGATATATATATAGATTACGAATAAGTTTAATCTATTTTTATTAAATAGTTTTTAATAAAATTAATAATATTCAATAATTAGTTTCAAATGTTATTATATTAAAATATTAGAGAATATTTTAATAAGAAAGTCAAAGATAATATATATAAATTAATTAACTAAAATAAATAAATAAATAAAAATAATATCTTATATCAAAATAATAATAATGGAAATAGTGTTCATAAAAGAATTTGAATGAGAATAATAATAAAAACAAAGTAACTATCATAAAGAAATTTCTTAATAATAATAAAAGTATTCATACTAATAATAATACTTTTCAAGGTGTTTTTAAGAATTTTATTAATTTCTCTAGTGTAATTTTGGATCTGATTGATTTTTTCCTCCTAAATAAAGTGCTCAATTTTCCCCTTACCCTTAAAAAGATTCCCATGACATTATTTGTAACGTTGAATATGGAATTAGAGACTTTTCTGACAATGTTAAGGAACTTATAAGGAAAGATTGTGTTATTGTGCTTAGGAAGGCTAAGCCTCCTAAAAGCAACATTAGCAAAAATGAGTTTATTGCCCTTAAAACCTTAAGGGATAACCCTGAAATTGTTATCCTAAAAGATGATAAAAGTGGGGTTTTTGTTATTTTAGATAAAGCCAACTATGTTAACAAAAAGATTGATCATCTTTATAACAATGATAGTTACATTAAGCTTAATAAGAATCCTATTAAAAATGTTTATAAAGAAGTTGCGTTTGCCATAAAATCTAATAATGATCTTAATCATCCTAGCAAAAATATTATCGAAAGCAACCCTCTCACCCCCAAAATTTATGGTCGTCTAAAGATTATTAAGGATGGGATCCCCCTGAGACCTATTGTTTACACAATATGTGAGCCCACTTATCTTCTTGCTAAATTCTTGGCTCAGAAACTCAAACCTCTTGTTGGTTGCATCGATTCCTTTGTTAAAGACTCTGCTTCCTTTGTTAAAGAGTTGAAGGATATAAGGCTAGAAACTAGGGATATGTTGGTAAGCTTTGACGTTGTTTCCCTTTATACTAATATCCCCATTCAAGATGCCATTAGTGTCATTAATCGGATTACTGATGAGGACACAACCAAATTGGTTGGTCTTTGCCTTACCTCTAACTTTTTTAGCTTCTAGGGTGAGTTCAATGAACAAACTTGTGGGGTTGTGATGGATTCTCCTCTTTCCCCTATAGTTGCCAACTTATTCATGGAATATTTTGAGACCAAAGATTTGGCCTTTTCTCAACTCTGCCCCAAGTGATGGAAGAGGTTTGTTGACAATACTTGCGTTGTTTGGCCTCATGGCCGTGAAAATTTAAATTTTTTTCTCAACCATCTTAATTCCCAATCCTACTCCATCAAATTCACGATGGAAATCGAGATAGATGGATGCCTTCCTTTTCTTGATATTCTCCTCTCTAGAATGAAAGATGGTTTCATTTCTCACCAAGTTTTTTCACAAAAAAACTCACACGGAACAATATCTTTATGCCAATTCTCATCATTTTCTGGCACAAAAACTTGGGGTTCTCAAAACCCTTGCCACTTGTGCTCTAATAATTTCTAATGAGAATCACTTAGAAGAGGAAAAATCTCATCTTCTGAATTTTTTTGAAAATAATGGTTATAGCATGCAACAGGGCCTCAGAGCTTTTCAAATGGCTAGTAAAGAATCAAGGATTAAGCCTTCTTGAGATGATGTAATCTCCAGTGTTTAGATTTCCTTTATCCAGGGGAGCACCGATAAGATTTCTCATATTCTCAAAAGGAACAAAGTTGTTGCTACCTTCAAACCCCTTAATACCATTAGAAATTCTCTTAGATCTTTGAAATACTCCGTAAACCCTAAAGACATGAAAGAAATCTACTCCATCCCGTGTTCATGTGGGATTCCCTACATTGGGGAAATGAGCTGCTCCATAACCAAAGAATCCAAGAACATGCAACAGATATTAAGCACAATCGTTCTCGTTTCTCGGCTTTAGATGAACATGGGGAGAAATCCAAACACCATGTTTACATGGAGGATTCTTGGGTCATTGTTAAGGTTGATCACTTCCATCATAGGAAGCTTAAATGCCATGTTGAGATTGCAACAAGATGAGGAGATTAGTGGAAAGAAGTCGCCTTCACTAAGTGGGCCCGCAGGCTATTTTTGGCGCAAAGTCTATTTTTAGACTATGTCTATTTTTAGACATATGGATCATGTTCTATGAGTTGCAGGATGCTATTTGTGGATGGTTGGTCAAGTCGGAAAAAATAGATGGACTTATATTTTTAGACATACTTGGCGGAATCTATTTTTAGATTGCCAGTCTAAAAATAGATATGTCGAATATTATTAGCTCTTAATAATATTTGGACTCTAAACATTATCTTATCCTCTTGGAGCACTTCAGTTCGAGTCACGGATGTGGCACATGTAGCTGACAGAAGGAATTACGCTATTCCTAGGGTTTAGTGGAGCTATTGCATGGTTGACTTTAGTTAGAACTCATGTGACAGAGTTTGGTGGAGTTGATGAGACAGTTAATGGAGTTGTGTTCAGTTTAACTTAGTTGAGCTAGTTGTATCTAGTCTAAATGATTGATACAATTAGTGAGAGTGGTGTGAATTAATTATTAATTAATTAACTAATTATTAACTCATAAATCAACTAAATAATACATCAGTTAACTGTAGTGCATGGACAGTTTCAGTGGAGACCAGTGAAGAGGTAGGTGAAAGAGCAAGTGTGAATATCAGTTGTGACTATACTGGTGCATGAGATTTGCACACACATTGATTGAGAAGCCAATGAGGATTGCGCAGTACATACCAGTGGGATTTGAACCTTGATCTGGTAATTATCCATATTGGATTGCGCAGTAGAGGCTGGCTAACAGGTGGAGCAGATTGGAGCATGTGTTTTGTATGATCTGAGCTTGTGTAGTGTGTAACAATTGGAGATTGTATTGAGAGCTTGTGAGGAGTTTGTACAATGATTGTTACATGATCTCTATCATTATAATATACAGATAGTTGGGGGTTTTCAGCTTTAAGCTTTCCCATAAATACCGTGTTTATATGTGTGATTGTTTATGGTTTTAATGTGTGCATGCGATTGTTTATATTTCCGCAATTAATGATCAATGGTAGAAGAGGTTATGTATTATGCATGAAGCTCAAATAGTGTGTGATCAGGATAATCTCGGTGAATAAGTTATCTATTATTCAAATTTCTACATGGTATCGGAGCAGTATTGATCATTGGAGCAATTGCAAAACATTGAAGCGGTTGAGTTTTGTGCTGGTGGAATTCGAATTTGCAGCAATGTTTTCTTGGTGTCGAAGTTGAGATGTCTTTCAACGGATTGCGATTGGAGTATGCCCTTGAGGGCAGCTCGAATTATATTGCATGGAAGGACAGGATGGAGGCGATGTTAGATGACAATGGGTTGAAGGAGTTCATAGATGTTGAAGTCCCAAAGCCTACTTCTAGCGATGCTGCCGTAATTGAGGCTTGGCAAAAGAAGACAGCAAAGTGTCGAAGGATTCTGTTGGAGGGCGTGAAGGATCACATAGTGTCCAGCCTGCATGGTAAGGCTTCTCCATTCCTGATGTGTAAAGCCTTGACAGATTTATTCCAAAGCAAGAGCGACCAAAGGAAGTTGGCGCTCAAGGATAAACTTAGAAACATAAAGATGGAGAAAGGCGACAGTATGCCCAAGTACCTCACGAAGTTCATCCAATGCAGGGATGAGCTGGGAAGTGTGGGGGTGACTGTATATGATGAGGACTTGGTGAGCTTGGCTCTCCTTGGGCTTCCGAAGAGTTGGCACTCCTATCAGGACTCTGTCAATGGTCGGGAGAAATTGCCAGGATGGGAGCGACTTTGGTCGGATCTTGTGCAAGAGGAGATAAGGTGGAGTACCAGGGACGGATCTTCATCAAAGAACTTTGATGAAGAGAATTGTGCTTTGGCTGCCAAAGCAAAGAAGGAGAAGAGCAAGAAAGCTTCTCAATCCGGTGCGAAAGGCAAGAAGCAGGACATGTCCAAGGTGAAGTGCTTTCACTGTCACCAACACGGACATTACGCCACTAATTGTCCACAGAAGAAGAAAAATAAGCAGGTTGTTGGGACTGCAGCTGGAGAGGCCTTAGCCTCGCAGTTTGAGCTAGATTTTTCGCTGATTGCGTGCTTGGTCTCAAGTATGATGGGATCAGTGTGGTTTCTTGACAGTGGTGCGTCTTTTCACATGACAAGAGATCGAGATTTGTTTACTGATCTGGATGAGAAAGATCTTGGAGTGCACATCGAGATGGGCGATGATGGTAGATACAGTGCGACCGATATCGGTACCATTTCCTTTGAGAGGGAGTCTAGTAAACCCTTCGTATTGAAGGAAGTGATGCATGTTCCAGGATTGAAGAAGAATCTTATCTCTGTGGCGATGTTAGAAGACAAGGGATATGATGTTGTCTTTAGCAAGGGAAAGGCTTTCCTACACAGTAAGGCAACTGGTGAGACCCAAAGTATAGGGGTTCAAGTTAAGAACCTTTATCAATTGCAGGTAGATGGCTGTGCAGCAATGGCAGGCAAGGCAGAAGGAGTGGTGAGCCGGGATGATGGCGAGTTGTGGCACCGGAGATTGGGCCACCTTCACCATGGAGCTTTGAAGATACTACAGCAGATTTCTACTAGGCTTCCTAAAGGCACTCTTGCGCAATCAGATCAGTGCAAGGGATGTACCTTGGGAAAATTTGTGAAAGCCACCTTTCACGAGAAGGATAGTCGCGCCACGACGATCCTTGAGATAATTCACACAGACGTGTGTGGACCTTTCTCAGCAGCTTCGACAGCAAAGCACAGGTATTATGTGATATTTGTTGATGATTTTTCTCGTAAGTGCTGGATCTTCTTCATGCAGAAGAAGAGCGAGACATACTCAAAGTTCTGTGAGTTCAAGGCACTGGTTGAGAAAGAATCGGGGAAGTAGGTGAAGGCTCTTAGGAGCGACAATGGTGGTGAATTCATCTCTGGCGAATTCAAGGACTTTTGTAGTGCAGAAGGAATTCGAAGAGAGCTCATAGCACCTCATAACCCACAGCAGAACGGGGTTGCTGAGCAGAAGAACAGAACGATCGTGGGTGCTGCACGGGCGATGTTGCATGATCAGGGCCTACCCATTCACTTGTGGGTGGAGGCATGCAATACTGCAGTATATGTGCAGAACCGTTGTCCTCACAGGATACTTGGCATGAGTACACCCGAGGAGGCGTTTTCTAGTAAGAGGCCCGATATTTCCCATTTGAGGATTTTTGGTTAACCTGTTTACATTCATGTGACGAAGGATGCCAGGAAGAAGCTGGAGCCGACCGCATAGGTTGGGATATTTGTGGGGTACACTGATACGCCCCACAACTATCGTGTGTATTTTCCAGACAGTCGCAAGACTGTTGTGCGACGGGATATCAAATTTCAGGAGGAGAAAGCCATGAAGTGTTCGCTTGAGAGGGAGCCACACTTGCATGCATATGAGGAGCTATTAGTTCCTAAGGATGAGCTTCAGGATGTGGATCAGCCACAAGAGGAAGTTCATGGAGTGGAAGAGACCACTCATGTAGCACCAACCATCAGAGGGCGGAAGCGCACTACAGAAGCTGAGCGACTGGCTCAAGATGCAGAGAAGGTTGTAGGAGTACCTACATCACAGTGTAGATAGAGACAGTCACCTGACCGGTATACTAGATACATGGCTCTCATGAGCAAGTGTATCGTGACAGAGCCATCCTCTTTCGAGGAAGTTGTGGAGGACCCCGCATGGGTAGATGCCATGGTGGAAGAGTATGATTCGATTTTCAGAAACAGTGCATGGGAGATTGTCCCGAGACCGGAAGGGAAATCAGTGGTGGGTTCGAGATGGATCTACAAAGTGAAGCAGGCAGCTGACGGGAGTGTGGAGAAGTACAAGGCAAGATTTGTTTCCCGAGGCTTTTCACAGATTGAGGGGATCGATTATGAGGAGACCTTTGCACTTGTCGCAAGGTATTCTTCCATACGGACGATTCTTGCTCTCTCAGCGCAGATGGGGTGGCACATTCATCAGATGGATGTGAAGACTGCATTCCTCAATGGAGTCATTGAGGAGGAGGTGTACATAGAGTAGCCCAAAGGTTTCGAGATCTTCAGCAGTGAGTCGCATGTGTGCAGAGTCAAGAGAGCATTGTATGGGTTGAAACAAGCACCTCGTGCTTGGTACACACGGATAGACAGTTATTTCACCGGACTTGGATTCTCCAAGAGTGAGGCGGATCCTAACCTATACCAGATTGTGGTGGAGGGTAATTTGCTGATCATTGTACTTTATGTAGATGATTTGATTTTGACAGGTGATGAGTTGTTGATACTCTCATGCAAGGAGGATCTTGCAAAAGAGTTTGAGATGAAGGACTTGGGCCTCCTTCATTATTTCCTGGGATTGGAAATTTGGCAGCGCAGTGGTGGACTATTTGTTTCTCAGGGTAAGTATGCCCGGGAGATACTGGAGAAGTTCAACATGCATGGCCGCAAGCCTGTTGATACTCCTCTTCCTGGTGGATGGAGGAAGGAGGATGCTACTTCAGCGGAGGTAGTGGATGCCACTGTTTATCGACAGTTGGTGGGGTCGCTTATGTATATGGTCAATACACGACCCGACATATGCTATGCTGTTAACCAGCTTTCACAAGCTATGGTTAAGCCTACCAAGCTCTACTGGAAGGCAGGCAAGCATGTATTGAGATATCTCAGAGGCACATCGAGATATGGATTATGGTACAGACAGTCGGATGAGGTGAAGCTGTGTGGCTTCACGGATGTAGATTGGGAAGGGAGCCCAACGGACAAAAAGAGCACATCTGGAGGGATTTTCAGTATCGGGTTGACAGAAGTTTCTTGGTACAGCAGGAAGTAGAGATCCGTGGCACTCAGTTTAGCAGAGGCCGAGTATATGGCAGCGAGTTTGGCTGCATGTGAGGCTATATGGATGACGAAGATCCTGTTCGGGTTGTTCGGTTCACACTTAGATCCTACTGTGATATATTGTGATAATCAAAGTTGCATTAAACTCTCGGTTAATCTAGTATTTCATGATAGATCTAAACACATTGACATCCGGTATCATCATATCAGAGATTATGTGCAACAGAAGATCATGTTACTTTCATACATTCCCACGGAGGATCAGGATGTTAATATCTTGACAAAGGCGCTCACCAGGAGCAAATTCAAATACCACAGAAGCAGGATAGGGGTGGCAGATAATCCTTATCTTGTTGAGAGGGAGTGTTGATATTGCAACAAGATGATGAGCTTAGTGGAAAGAAGTCGCCTTCACTAAGTGGGCCCGCAAGCTATTTTTGGCGCAAAGTCTATTTTTAGACTATGTATATTTTTAGACATGTCGATCATATTCTATGAGTTGTAGGATGCTATTTGTGGATGGTTGGTCAAGTTGGAAAAATAGATGGACTTCTATTTTTAGACATATTGGGCGGAATCTATTTTTAGATTGCGAGTCTAAAAATAGATATGCCGAATATTATTAGCTCTTAATAATATTTGGACTATAAACATTATCTTATTCTCTTGGAGCACTTCGCCTGGATGCCTAAATTATGCACATACCGACGAAGGAATGCCAAAATTACGCTATTCCTGAGGGTTAAGTGGAGCTATTGCATGGATACTTCAGCTAGAACTCATGTGACAGAGTTTGGTGGAGTTATTGAGGTAGTTGGTGGAGTTGTGTTCAGTTTAACTGAGTTAAACATAGTTGAGCTAGTTGTATCTAGTCTAACTGATTGATACACTAGTGAGAGTGGTGTGAATGAATTATTAATTAATTCACTAATTATTAACTCATTAATCAACTAAATAATACATCAAGCATCATAGCATAGATAGTTTCAAGGAGTCCAAGAAGAGGTAGGTGAAAGAGCAAGTGTGACTATCAAGCCTGAATATATCGGTGCATGAGATTTGCACACACATTGATGGAGAAGCAATGAGGATCGCGCATTACATACCAAAGGGATTTGAACTCGGGATCTCGTAATTATCCATATTGATCAAGGCAGAGAGGCAAAAAATAATGTGGCGCATCGGAGCATGTGCTTGTAAGGATCTGAGCTTGTTTTGTGTGTAGCATGGGAGATAGTGCCGAGAGCTTGTGAGGAGTTTGTGCTATGTATTGTTACATTTTCTCTATCATTATAATATACAGATAGTTGGGGGTTTTCAGCTGTAAGCTTTCCCCATTACATACTGTGTTATATGTGTGCTTGATTATGTTTTAATGTGTGCATGCGACTGCTTCTATTTCCGCAAATTGGTGATCAATTGTAGAAGAGGTTATGTATTATGCATGAGGCTTAAATGTTGGAAATGTTGTGTGATCGTGGATCTTATGTTTGTGTTTAATGCTTATTCAAATTTTCTACATACCATTGAAATTGAAAAGCACATTATTAATCTTAACAGGGACGATGGTTGGAAGTTAGGTAGAAGTTGGATCCATGCCCTCTCTTCGTAAAATTCTTATTTATTTATTTATTTTTAATTAATTAATTTTTTTTTTTATCTACCCTCTTTGACATTCCTATTAAAATATTCTCCTTATTTATTTATTTATTTTTAATTAATTAATTTTCTTTTATCTATCCTCTTTGACTTCCCTATTAAAATATTCTCCAATATTTTAATATAATAACATTTGAAACTAATTGTTTAATATTATCAATTTTATTAAAAGCTATCTAATAAAAATAAATTAAACTTATTTTTAATTAATTAATTAATTAATTTTCATATATATATATATATATATATATATATATATATATATATATATATATATATATATGACTATCCTATTAAAATATTCTCCAATATTTTAATTTAATAACATTAAAACTAATTTTTGAATATTATTAATATTATTTTTAATTTTATTTCAAAACCATTTCATAAAATTAGATTAAACTTATGTTTAATTATAAGTGTACATTTACAAATATTCATTTCTTATTTTATTATTATTTAACTAATTTCAATTCATTATTGTAATTAAAAACAAAATAAAATAAAATAAAACAAAACAAAACAAAATGATAATAATTAAATATATAAATGTATTCAACAATTAATTTTTTAATGGCTAATTCCTAAGAGTTATTTCTTAATGGCTAACTCTGGAATCAAATGCATCTCACATTTTAATTAATTGAACCATATTAAATAGTTTTAAACATGGACCAAAATGCATCTCTGCTATTTAAACATTTTAATTGATTGAACCATATCAAATGGTTTTAAACCAACAATTTATAATATGATTAATCCCAAAAAACATTATCAAAATAAAGATGGATTACAAAAATCTAAAATCAAATATTATTTTCTTTATATAAATGTTTTTATAAATAAAATACTTTACACATGTGCGAAGATAAAAAAACTTAACATGTTATATAAAATACAATATTAATATCAGAAATCTTCATTTATAATTTGTAATTTATTATGATTTATTAATCAATTATAAATATGTATTATTAATTATTATTTTATTTTTAACTAAAACTAATATAATCATTTTCTAAAGATGTGAGAAATATAATGAGTGTCCACAACTAAGCCAAATAATTTGTTAATACGTGGTTTGACCTCATTGGTAGGTGGTAGTCAATCTTCATGTAATGAATGTACCGAAGTGTGAAGACTTGTATAGTGACCCCACTTGAAGGGGTGAGTGATGGGGGGCCAAAATTGGATTCATAAAATTCACATGTTGCCTTTATAAAATTGACATGCATTTTGGAAGATGTGTGGGCTACAATGCTGCCCTCATACGTGTCTTGGACAGATGCGAGATTTGAAGACTGTTTTTTATTAATTTTTCATGAAAAACATTTAAAAAAGGTTATTGTATTTTATTATGTTTCAGGGAAGAAGTAGTACATACAATATCAATGATATTTAATTGATACTCGTATATCAAATTATACAAAATTAGTGGAGTTATTGGAAATGATGTCAATAATGTGGATGAATTCTTCAGACTATGATTATATATATATATAAAAGGAATATAATATTTTGAATAATAAATGTATTTATATTTATAAATTTTTTTGCATTATTATTTTTACTATTATTTTTGTTTATTGATTAAGTGGTTTGAGTTTTTCAGGTTTGATCTGTGGTTTGAGAAATCTTGATCCAGGGGTATATAAGTTGTTAAAATCATTTGGGGATCACATCTAGCTTGGGCTGCACCATCTCTTAACATGACAAGATTTTTGTCCACAGAGTTTTGAACCAGTAATCTTCACATCAAGACCAAATGACTTAACAATACATCCTAATACACCCATCACCAAATGACTTAACAATACATCCCATTACCATTTGCCCTTATTATCTTTATTTTCTATGATGAATTATAATTCTATATCAAAATTTGTGAGAGCTTAGAAGTTAGTAAATTATATCTATATTTAAAATATATTTAAGTTATTTAAATTAACATTATATCATTTTGTAGAAAAACAATGGATCAAAATACATTTATAATGAAACATGTTTGACCCCATTTTGGCTTAATATAAAGTATCAATATCTTCATCTAGAATATATATATGACTAGATTTTTGCCCACAAATTTTTGTAGTACATCTATCACCAAATGACTTAACAAGACACTCCATCAACGTCTATTCTATGCCCCTATCATCTTTATTTTCAATAAAAGTTTATAATTCTCTTTAAAATTTATTTTAGTAAAATTATTTAAAAAATAACTTAAATTTTGTTTTTTTTATAAAAATTCAGAAGTTTGTAAATTATATTTATATTTAATATATATTTAAGTTCTTTAAATTAACATTATATCATTTGTAGAAAAACAATGGACCAACCGTGTGACCCCATTTTAGCTTAATATCAACTATGGATTAATTTCCATTTAGTTTTTTGGAAATTTTGAGAAAGTATTAACATTTCATTAGGGGATAGTTTAATTGGTGGAGTTCTCGTTGCTAAGTGTTTTGTCAATTTGGAAGGTCACTCGGTCAAATTTCCTGAATGCCCTTGGAATTAGGCCAGAATTATAATTGTTATATTATATTTTTATCTTATAGATAGTTATAGTTAGATAAATACAATTTATTTATTTTATATTAATTTTTTTATAAAAAAATATTTAGTTAAAAATGAGAACATTGTTAAGTTTTAATTTTAATTTTGCCTTTAAAAACTTGGTTTAAAATGTATAAATTTACTGTTATACTAATCTCATTTTTTGAATGTCAAGAAACCAAAACTGTGATATATAAAATTTAAATTTAATAAAAGATGTTACCTAATAAAAATAATTATAATACTATATAGACTATATTAATAAAAATAATAATTCTAATGATATATGGGTGGATAGGATCTACCATCTCTGTGAGAATATGAACATTGAGGATGAAAATCACTTCCTTTTAGAGTGCCCTGGTTACACCCACATTAGATCTTTGTTACAACACCGATCTTCCTAGCTTTTTAACATGTCAAAATTATACAACCACATTAGATATCAGTTTCATAATCTTTGTTGCAACGCAGACCTTTCTAGCTTTTTAACATGTTAAAATTATAGGGAGCTCCGAGCGCTTTCTCCAAGCTCTTTGAGCATAGGAGTACAATTCTCTCCAAGCTCTGTGAACATAGGAGTACAATTTTAACGCAAACTAAATAATTTGTTTCTTTAAGTCTAATAAATCAAAGTTTGATCTTAAGAAACGTTAACCATCATCATCATCATTAATAAAAATAATATTATTAAAATAGTAAGCAAATTATATTAATTTTATTTTTTATTACACTTTTATTATATATAAAAAATAGAAATTAGAGATATATAAAAATAATAAAGAAAAATATTAAAATAAACCGTTAAAAGTAATAATAATTACGAAAAAATAAAATAAAATAAAATAAAAAAATGCCAAAATAACTAAAATATTTTTTTTGAAAACACTTAGAAAATTAATCACAAATGAATTTATAATTTCTATTATATCTATATAAATTTATAAATTTATTAAATATATATATATATATATATATATATATATATATATATATATATATATATATATATATATATATATATATATATATATATAAAATGTGAATATGATATATTTTTTATTAATATTTATAGTTTTTTGTAAAGTCATCTTTTTAAAGTTGTTTGCAAATTGAACGGTGGTTTTGCTACACAGTCAACTTGCTGAACAAATTTACTATATGCTCACAAATACATCATATAATTTTTTTTAGCAATTAATACTAGCAATTGTCCCAGGAGGTGCAAGGAGAGGCCGATAGGAGTATCATTTGTTAATTATTAATTTTAAGTAATTGTAGTTTTTGAGATGAAGGAGATTTTGTCAATGTAAGAGTGAAGTCAGTTCCTGTTTTGCCATCTTATTTGATCCTTCACTACATGCAAACTTTGAAAGCATGCAATCTTCATATAATTTATTAGTTTAATGTTTCCAATTAGGTAACATAATCCTCCAAAGTTTACCATTGCAAGAGGTATATTCATTTGCATTGTTGCAGCCCTGTATTCCCATCATACTCAACTTCCAATGTAAATATTACATAAGCTGTAATGGCATCCTGACAAATTGATGTTCAGTTTCATGAACATTGACAGAAAAAACACTTGGTGCAAATTTAAGATTTCTCAGAAAATATATTCATTTTCGTTATGGGTAATTTGCCAGTGGAATGGAAAAGGAGGCTGTTGAATCATTTTAAAAGGGTATCTCCATGTAGCATCCATGGAAAAAAGAAACCAAGCTATCAACAACAACATTGCAAAATAAGGGTAAAATTTTAGAGATGAACACTTGCAGCTTTCCATTTCCATCAAATACAACGGTAGAGGCCTCTACACGCCATATAGCACTACTATTGAAATAACTTTATTTCAAGCTATTTCCAAGCATTTAAGTCTCCTTACAAGCTTTCTTTGTTGCACGAAAGAGGACCTCTTCAACAAGTTGTTGGGCAGGATCTCCATCTGGATAAGATGACATAAACCATTCCACATGGTTAACCAACTCTTCATTGGTAAAATATTGATAAAGACCATCTGATGAGAGTATCAAATAATGGTCTTCAGGACCCAGTCTATGGTGACAAAGAGCAGGTGTGCAAGTGATGGATGCAACAACGCCACCTGTAACAGTGTAAAACAATAAGAACACCCATGCTCTCAAGGTATATGGTATAAATAATTCAAAAAATGCTAAATTTTTTTACTAAACAGACAACAGACAAGACAGTCCCTTCAACCAAACTAAAAATTCATTTTAATAACCAATCTATATAGAGAATATTTGCAACCCGTCCATCTGCAATTATCAAGAGAACATGGTACTACCCACCACTCTGTTCCACGAGACGGATTGCTGCTTCAATAATTGGGGCAAAAGATGTTGGCCCTAAATAAGAAAAGAACATACAAGAAAAGTATAAGAAAACACAGGATATATGCAACATATACACATATCAAGTAAACCAGTCAGACAGACTTTCCCAGCTTAAGCCTTAGAATGCTAAAGGCTATTTAATCTTCATATCTTCAGGTGGAATGTCAAAGTTCCATTAACTAACCAGCCAGTCGAAGATATGGTACTATCTCCCTGTAGCGTCTCAACACTTCTTCAAATCCATTGCATAATCTATCATCTGGATAGAAACTAAACACACTTTGATCATGTGTCAAAGCTGTGAAAGAAAAAACAACGCATTATTAGGAATAACCTAATTGCTACATATGTTATGAATTCATGTTAACCAACATAAGAAAAATAAATTGTGCCAAATTCAAACAAGATTTTCAATCGAAATAGAGATCAAAACTTGCCATCCCCGAAACCAAAACAAGGGATCAAGTTGTCTTCATCAAATGCAGATAAGGTCCTCCCAATTATCGAAATTGCTTGTTCATAAGGGTTTGGCGTGTCTCCAATGTGGTGCAAGCTTCGGCGATTAAGAAACCTTGCACCTAAAATCCATAACAAGATGTTGAAGTGATCGCTTTGATTTAATTTGGATTGAAAAGTAAAGAGCCTGCAGAATTATTAACTTAAACTAAAAAAATCGATAGAAGTTGTATTCAATATATATGAGCAGACTACAGAAACCCACTAATAGTTCTTGAGCAAATAAACACGTTTAAATAAAGGCAGATTGGCTATTTTAAAATTTTAAACTTGCATGGAAATTATGACATTAAAAACTTCAGGATCATGGGTAATAGAACTTTCCTGTCCACTCATTGCTCTTTTTGAAGTCAATCCCTACAATCAAGTTGGAAGATTCGAGGCCAACTTGTGCGAGAGCTGCAGTCACCTACAAAAAAGATAAAAATACAAACAAATTAGAGAATTATCCCTAGAGCGCTTATAACCATAACTTATCAAGCCACTTAACACTGAAATACATGAGATAATACAAGCTAATTACTCAAATGTCATAATCAGGTACATCCAAACCCATGCAAAGCCAGTTCTTTAGAGTATTACAATATGACTAAACCTTTGACCAAAATTGTTGCGTAGTATGTTGACCTAAATAAAATACTTAATTGTCTTGAATTAATAGAAAGTATAGATAAATACTACTGAATATGATCTCAACACTAAGCTTTATTTTTCAATTCAAATTATGCATTCCATTGGATTTAAATGTGTTTACTAGGGTTAAAGAAATCTGAAAACCGGTGAGCCTATGAGACTATCAATTACAAAGACCTAAACCTATTTTAAACTTACTGTATTTCCTTTTTAAAATGGTAAAACAAAAAAAAAACAAAAAAAAATCATACCTATTTTAACTTGTTTGTGACCTGTGTAAGATCTATTTTTCTTTTGTTTTATTTGAAGTTTTAAAGATTTGTGATTAAAGAAAATGCATAGGTATCCTATTTCGGGCAATAATGTATTGTATTTACAACTTTTTATGTGTAACTCATACAAATGAGCTACCTAATTGCATATCAAGAAATTACCAGTCAAATAGGCCTTTCAATATTACTTGTTATCCTCTGTGATGCCTTCTCTTTCCCATGTCCGAAGCAGAGCAATCAACGACAATGCGCATTTTAGAGTCTCCACCTGAAAATATGACAGCCACTTCTCCATAAACAGGCAGACTGATACCTTTGCAAGCAAAATGAATCTCCAACTATAAATTGTTGCATATGATCTTTTCGAGTGTGATAGACTACTCAAAAATAGAAATTAAACACAACAGAGTAAACAAAAGCTCATATGGTATGCCCACCAAAAAATTTGCTGAAGTGACACTGTAGTCATACTTTCCAACTCGTTTTGACCACACAATTAGTATTTCTTGTGAACTTGTAAGCATTGTTAATGAAATTGTCACAAGCTCTCTGTAATAGCTCTCTGTACAGATCTGTACCCTCACACATCTCATATAGAATGTGAGTCGCCTAGGGTTAAAAAAATGGATCTGCATGCCAGATAAGGTGGAGCATTCCCACCTCAGAATCTGCACCTTATCTAAAGTCAAAGTCATAAAACAGAATTTACTAAAAATAAAACAAACAGCACTGTCCATTTCATTTTAGTGCCTTGTCTCATTAACTGAAGATAAAAAGAACTTTATCCCATCATAAGACTGGTCACTGATGCATGATGGTTAGCACATGTATGCATGCAAACTATATCTGAACAAAGCACCTCTTCCTATACTATTAGTGTGTCGTACTCTATCTTCTAGAGGAGAAATTATGGTGCTACTGAAAAGGACAATGCCCAGGACAGTCTCACATTTGCATTGCTGCTGAAGAAGACTTCTTTTGAGATACACTTTCTAACAAGATTAGCATGATATATAAACACACCCATTTCCTTTGATAGCAATTCACATTTACTAGAATTTCTAATATCCATAATCTCCAAATGCTTTGTGTGTTCCATGACATCTTCTCTCAAATAGAAACAAATGTCCAAAGACTTGTACATTAGTAAGTACAACGAATGGATAAGACTAAAGTGAAATGTATATACTTAATATACCACGAGGGCAACAAATAAATATTGACATAGAACTTCAATTTTTTCAATGAAAAATGAGCCTGCAGAATAAGAAATGAGAAAGATTAACAAACATTTATAAATTGTTTCTTGCTTCCAAACACCATTTGTAACAAGTATTTTACCAAAGAAGCATAAGCATCGTACTTATTAAGAAAATAATTGAGGAGGCACCAAATACAAGAGTTCATTACAACGATAAGCTTATTAATAAACGCAAGATAGCATTGCCATATAGGGCACACCAATCAGCCATTTGCTACATGAGTTTCCAAATCATTACTGGAATTTGGCATGATTAGCATTCAACTTGAATTTTACGAGATAGTAAAGATACATGGACAGAGTATCTCTAGAACATGACATCATGCCCCTGAGTAACAAATCTAAAAGAAATCTGTATAAACAAAACAAATACATTTCCAACTGGCTTATTGCATACTTAAAATTTTTTATAGACAACCTACCATAAACAATCCAAAACTCAAACTGGACAATCTCTTATATCTAAACAAGACTGGGGACTTGAGGCTATTGTGCAAATTACTGCATACACATTCCATGACAACCTGTACTACAAGCTTTCAAATACAATATGAGCTCCCATATCCCTCTCAAGGAATTATAAGTTTTTCTCCAGCATAGATGATGTCATTAGTGTACTTATTTGCAGTTTTTATTTTATCAACTGAAACCTAAACTCAACCAAGGAAACAGAAATAGTTAGACAAGTCCTATACAACGGGTCGAAGGGAACAACATGGCAACCCAGTTTTACATGCATTCAAAAAGTTGAACAGCAACTACGCTAAGAAATGTTCTACAATAAGGCGGGACAAAGAATAAAGATACTTTATAAATAGAGTAGGATAACTTGCATCTTCCACTCTTCCACTCAATTTCATAAATCGAGTTTAGTCGATACTTGCATTCCCTTATTAACAATAACAATGAA
Source organism: Pinus albicaulis (assembly GCA_034641835.2). Classification (NCBI taxonomy): domain Eukaryota; kingdom Viridiplantae; phylum Streptophyta; class Pinopsida; order Pinales; family Pinaceae; genus Pinus; species Pinus albicaulis. Next base: position 831,909,939 of record CM076569.1, read on the forward strand.
TATACATTGGCAATGCTTTCTTGATTTCTTAGAATTGGCACCACAAAAGCAGATCTTGTTACTGTATTGGGAATTAGACATTAATGCCCGGTGACTTGGATAATTTAAAATTAGTAAAAGCTCTTTGTCATGCAACCCTTAATCGAAACATGGAAAATTCTGGTAATACCGATTTGACAACTAATTAAAAATGCAATATATAGTATGTTGAAATGAATTAATAAATTACAATCATATGGAATAAATGGAACCATTTAAAGCACAATTTTGATTTCAAATAATTTTGATTTCAAATAGGTCCAGTTCAATTCATACCAGATAACCTAAGGGGGACATATCATATTCTTAGAATTGATTTTGTTGTTTTACATATAAATTTACACTATTTATATTTATAATTGATTCCAATATTCTATTAATTTTTTAAATAATATACCTGCATAATCAAATTATTTACAATTTGCACTAATCTCATTCTTATTTCTCATATGTAATGAGACTCCATTCAAATCAAACAATAGGCATTCCTATCCACACTACAGACTTACCTCTAATCATAGCTAATCTAAAGACATAGAGATACTCCGGAAAATCAGGGTAACTAAACACCATAGCATGAGGGGTAACCCACAAGGTGGACACAAATATTATAATACATATTCATCTAGTATCTCGAAGAACGCTTACCCACACAGAACAAACACCAACTTCCTCATCCTGTTATTAATATAAATATGCTTATATAAATATTTATAAATGTAACAAGCACTCCAACCACATCTCCACTGCACATTTAAATCTATGACCGAAATCGTGAGCATTACACTATAGTTATTGAAAAGTTAAACCACGATGCCTGAAAATTCGTAAACATTTAGACCATGAGCGTGAAAATTCGTAAGCAGACAATGTGAGCCTCGCAAACCATGGTGAATTCGTAGGTGCATGATCAGCATTGAGCCCTGATCTTTACCAGCTCAAACTCAAAATCTGAATTGTTAACTCAAAAGAAAAAGACAAACAATTTCATGGGTAACAGGATCACCAGAGAGCTATCTATTTCCAAGAAACACACCAAAGTGCTATTTTTTCTTCCGAGATACAAGATTCAAAATTCAATCATCAGCATTTGGAGGGGACACAAATTGGGGATTTGAGATTCTGACATTGCATCATCAAGCATAAAAGAAAGTGCAACACTTGAAATTCCAGTAAACCATGAATTTACTTCAGCATAAATATAATATTTACAATGCGGGCATCATATCTCATACACCTAAAGGAAGCCTAGATCGTCTTATACTGGCGATTGTGCTAATGGGCAGGGCCAAACTGTAGCGCCACAGAATCCCACAATGTCAACACCTTGCAGCTAGAAAAACACAGATTTATTTCAAGGCTGCCTTGGCTAAACTCTCGAACAAAACAACACGCCATATTAGCACAACTCAGAAGATTGGGCTGCGGATGCATTTGAATTTCTTTGAAATGGAGCAGGGGGGGTTTATGAACTGAGAGTCACCGTACTCCATAACATCGTAGCCATAGATTGGAAGATCCGATCTGCGGACATCCTTCAAAGAGGGCTCCATTTGAAGATAGCAATCATCTAATACTGTTCATATTCAAAGCCAATAATAAATCAGGGTTTTTTGCACATGACTTTACTTTCTTCCCTGGCATTTTCTTGCGACTGTCCAATTTTACAGAACAAGAGCCATCAGCAAAGTTAAACTTGGCTTTCTTGGCTCTGATCTTTTTAGCCTCTGCATCATAGGCCTTGGCAGCCTCCTCCGGCGTGTTAAACGTTCCAAGCCAAACCCTAATGCCCTTTCTGGGAACTCGGATCTCCGCAGCCCATTTTCCCATGGACGTTGCCTGATACCTCTGTACAAATTCCTCCTCTTCCTCCCGCTGCTCTTAGCTGAGCACTTTTCGGAATCCTTGAAAGGAGGAATCTCGAAGTCCTTCAAAGCAGGAATTGCCTCATTTTCATCATCTACAAATCCCAGCCAAAGTGAAAATAACAGAAAAGAACAAACCCTAGGAAGCAATTGCAATTTCTTAAATGCAGAGATGTCATTAATAGTCGCAGCTCACCTGAAGAAAATTCATGTTGGCGCTTGAAAATATTCTTGCTGGGCTTATCCTTATGCTTGTATGCCTCGTCGAAGCTACCCGATTTATTTAAGGATTCAGACACGGCTCTGCCATTGATGAACAGGGCAGCGAAGGTATCGAAATCGGGGCATAAATCTTTTAAAAATAGTTATTGCCGTCACAGCAGAACACAAAACAATGGTTTTTGCCAACAGATCGGAACAGGTGTCAGGAACAGCGGTCAGCTAAAGATTAAAATTGTCAGGAAACACATGTCAGCGGGACATTAAAAATGTTGACGATGAAAAACTGTATCTCTTTCAAAAGAGAAGGCCTATCGGCCTATATATATATATATATATATATATATATATATATATTATTTTAATTTAATTTTAAAACGGTGTAAATTCATCTGCTTATCCTCAAATAAAAATATTCTTTATATAAAATCAACTTACATTTATTAAACTTTCAATTATTTTAATTCAATTTGAAAGATATGTTATTTAATCGGCTTAACATTTAATCCAGCCGCATTTATTAAATCATGAATAGTTTTAATTCCATTCAAAAAGGTTTGTAATTCAATCAATTAATTTAATTAATTTAAAAGTTTTTTTAATTCAAATTTAAAATTGTTTAGTCTAATTTATTTATCATTAAATTAAAATATTTTTTAAATAAAATTAATTAATATATTTTTTAAATATATAAATTTTTTTTGTAAGTTTTGTAGATTACATTTTTATCATGCTCAATATATCATTTTTATCAATAACTTCACAACAAGGAGTGTCTTACCAAGCACTTGATATCCAAAACTTTGTGGACATTTTTTAAAATATATTATTATAAAATATTTTGAATATATTATCTTGTTTTAATTCATTATTATATTAATTATGACATGGTTTAATTAAGCAATTGAATGACTTTTTCTCTTGAATCTCGCAATACAATTTATAGTAAGATTGTGTTTCGTTATTGTTTAAAATGTGGGAGCATGTACGTTGTACTTGGGGCAATTTTATTTCTTCGTCACTTGTTTTTTTTAGGGTTTCATTCGTGACTTGCCGTTGTGACCCCTCAACCTCTCTACGGCCAACTTTGTTGTTTCAATGGTGTCCCTGGGGTTGTCGTTTCTTGTTGATGTCGTTGGTGGGCCGACACCCAACTATTTTCCCTATTGCTACTCTCAGGAGTGGCTACAACTTGGGGGTTTTGTGGCTTGTTTGTGTGTGAATACATGTGGAGTTGAGGGGGCGGGCTCTTCGCATGGTTCCTGTTTCATGCCTCATATATGGTTTGTTGTGCTCGTTAGTTGTTGTCTCCTCTAGTATTGTGGTATGTCAGGGTTTTTTGCAGTGCGAACATAGACATTGGTGAGTAGGCCTTGTTGTGGTGCATGAATTCTCTTGTGTTTGGGGTTTCGTTGTTCATGGCTCGTTGTTGTTGTGTGTTCTTCGACGCGGGGTTTTTCTTGCTCGAGGTATTAAAAATTGGAGAGAGCAGAGATAGACACACAAATAATTAATTTCTATATTAAATCACACTAATACATTACAATATTTATAGTGTTGCTGAGATCCAACTAATTCCACTCTTGGAGGGGGTAGTTGAGAGAATCTCTCAACATCCTCCAACAAACCAAACCAATCCCTAATCTATAGTATGCATCATAAATGAGGCATTATCTCAACACCCCCCCTTAATGCCTACATTACAGAAATGTACAACACATTAAATTAATACAAACATTTGACTGCCCTGGTCTTCATTAACATTTGTACCCACTCTGAGATCTCATAGACAACGCTCTTTTCTCCACCATTTTCGAGCTACCATTCAACCCATTTAAAATACATTTGTTTCTGACCAACAATAATAAACTTTGCAAGATCAACAGTATTGACAACTCGGCTCGTCGGGGCTTCCGTGATAAGAGCTGACAAGTGATGAACCATCCTATGGACCAATCACCATCTGTCAGATATTTCGCTTTTGGCTATCCATCAGTGGCTAGGAAAATGGTCTGAATACTGAATGTGTTCAAGAGCTAATCTAACAACTTGACCTGCTTCACACAAATGCATCTCATACTGTAACCTGTAACTGATGCTCTTGGCCTGTAGCACAACAAGATCAGCATATAACAAATTCACACAATCAAATTAGCCAATTGTTCTCTCGTCCCTGTAGAACGTAGAGAACAACTAATTTAAATAATGCTAATTTGTTCAATAATTGGTTCTCTACTACACAAATCTCACAACAAATGTCACATAATATATATCTAACAAGCAACTTTAATTTCTCCAGCAATATAGCACCTTCAAAATTTGAGAGAGCGCTTTTAATCCTGATTTAATATGCAAAACCTACTCCATCCAAAATCCCCCACCACCGGCAACAAAAAACCTTAAACCCTTCAGAAACCCTAGCTAATGCCTGTTTCCGCAAATTTTCATACCTGCAGTTGCCCCGACGATAAAATATGCAAACCTCAGAAAATCATGTCGCCCCTTCTTAGTTGGATGAGGGAGGAAAACACTGCAGACAATTGTAACAATTTCTTCCCCAAAGTGTTTCATTTTTTCACAGAGACTCGGATTTCGCCCGTTGACCGTCTCGCTTACGTCTTGCATTTGCAGGAATGATGAAACTAATGCGTGCATTGAACCCAGAAAATGCGGCTCATCTTTGAGTTGTTTATCACTGTAATTTTCTATGTAGGCTTCATCAAAAGGAGACAAATCCTTATAAGTCTTCTGCAACAGTTGATTGAAATCTCGATGGGATTCATTAATCAAAGGTTTCACGCTCTCAAAAACAGGGATCTGATTCTCCAACTTTATAATATCGCACTTGATACACATTTGCAGCGTACTGAAATCTATAAACTCCGAGTTGGGATCTTTGAGCTCATTGCTAAAGAGGCTGAATAAAAAACGTAAAAGGAAGAATGAATCTACCACCATGATGCAAGCGAAGTTCTTAGAGTAATCGCCTGGTGTAGTGATTTCCCATAAAATTTCTCAATATCCGATCGCATCCCTTGAATCGGTTCAACAATCGAGTGAAATCTCTCTGAACATTTGAAAAACGGAGCACACAGAAACCGCATTAAATCTCAATGAAATGAATTACGCCATGATGACTGCTATTAAAGAGGGGACGATGGTCATTGAAGCAACGCCTTCAATCGACATGAAAATAAGAAACGAAGAATGCAGTGTTCCAGTTGCTGCCCACGCTGCCCTTCAATTATGCAGACGCTCCTCCTCCTTTCAAATGCGTGACTTTGATGGTCAAGCCGAGCAGTCAAATATATTCAAACGCGGTTGGGGCAGGCGAGTTTAATAAAACACCAGCGCACAGCCAAACAGTGACTGTTGTTCTTCAATCGGTACAATCCTCCCCAAGCCTAACTGCCTTTGCCGTCTTTTCCGCGGTAGTGATTACCTTGGCTTTCCAATAAATCAACCCTCGCCTCCCTGCGGCCTTTGATTACAATGGATGTAGCAGAGTATGATCAAGAGAATAGCCACGAGGCTTAAAGTAAATTTGATGCAGATGACCGGACAGTGCCGACTCTCCTCCTCTCACGATGGACAGTGATCTTCCTGGCCTTCCCGTGAGGGAATCAAGCCAGACCAGGCTCCGATACCATATTAAAAATTGGAGAGAGCAGAGATACACACACAAATAATTAATTTCTATATTAAATCACACTAATACATTACAATATTTATAGTGCTGCTGAGATCCAACTAATTCCGCTCTTGGAGGGAGTAGTTGAGAGAATCTCTCAACATCCTCCAACAAACCAAAACAATCCCTAATCTGTAGTATGCATCATAAATGACGCATTATCTGAACACGAGGTATTTATCGCCACCAGTTCCTTGTTTCCCAAGGTCTCTGGTTTTCGTGTTGCGTCCACGACGACCGTTTTTTCTTAGAGATTTTTGTGGGTTGTTGTGGCCTCTCCGGCTCTGTTAGAAGTTTCTCAATCTTGGGCTTTTACTTCTGGTATGTATGTGCCCTTTAGGGCTTTTGTACCATGGGACTAGTGCCATTTCGAGGTTTTTCCTTGTTATGCTAATGTTTTGGCCATTGTTTCCTAGGTATTTGTGGCCCTTTTTTGTCTTTGTAGATTTTTCCCTTTGGGGTTTTCATTGGTGGGCATGCATGCCCATATCCTTGTTTTTTTTCTTCACTGGCCTAGTGTTTTCAACCCTTGGGGATTCGATTTGAATCATTAGCAAGTATGCGTACCTATTTCTTTGTTTTTTCTGTTCTCTGGCCTAGAGTTTTCGACCCCTATGGTTTTAGTTTGAATGTAATATGCACTTATGCTTATCAGATCTGATGTAAACATGATTTTCTTAATGAAAACATGTTCATTTTTTCTTTCCTGATTAAAAAATAGATAAATAAATAACTGAATAGAGAAAGAAGAAGAAGAAGAAGAAAGAAAGAAAGAAAGAAGAAGTTTAAAATGTACTTTTGAATGCATGAACGGATTTAACACCCTAAAAATCCAATGGGGTATTCCATCTTTGCAGATAAAAAAGCTTAAATTTGTGATTTTTAAAAAGCTTTTCTAGATTTTGAATCAAATTGAGCAGAAAAAATATTTAGAAAAGAGTCATTTCATTTATTAGGTACATTACATGTATTGATTATTATGTGAATAAGAATGTTAATAGTTTTTCTTTTCCAAATATCTTCATTAAAATAAAAATTATGATGATTAAAATTTATATATTACTACATGTCACACTAATTAATTAATATAAATAATTTATAAAAAGGTTAAAGATCCCCAAAAAATTAACATAGATTTACTTATAAATTAATATACTATCAATTAATATTTCGGTTATACATATTATTAAATGGCGTAGTATAAGAAATAAATGAAATGATTGTTTTGTAGATGATACAATTTTAAGCAAAAGTGTGGTTTCTTATTGTTGAAAATGTAGTTTTGGATGTATAATTAGATTCAACACCCTAAAATATCCTCGAATCACTCCAGATTTGCAGATTAAACAACTTGAAATTATTGTTTTTAAAATCTCTAAAAAAAATTAGAAAAATTTTCGAGAAAAAATGCTCGAAGAAAAGCCTATTCATCTATTAGTTACAACATTTGTTATTAAATTATTTTTAAGAACTCAACTTTAATATGTTGTTATGAATAAGATACATGTACTATTAATCATGCAAGTTTTAAGAAAATTAAATACTCAACATATTATACAAAACACAATATTAATTTTGTAAATCTTAATTTATCATTTTTTAAGCATTAAAATTAATTAATTAAAGTTATATATTATTCATTATTATTTTATTAATTAAATTTTAAGGTAAATTTTTCTATTCTTTCAAATCAAAGATGTACATATATGCCTTTAAAAGTCTATTCTAATTTATCAATGGAGAAACCAAACCAAACATAGGACTTCAATTATTTCATTATTTCAAAAGAAATAGTTTTAAATATAGTTATAACCATTTATTATCAAAAAATTGTATATTGAGCCTCTTTAATCATTTTTTAATAAAAAACTATACTTAAACATAGAATATAAAAGACAAAATCTCTACAAAACAAACATTCAACCAAACATATCAAAATCAATGGCTTCAACTGGAATGGGCTCCTTGTTGCTTCTCGGGGAGCACCTAGGATTAAGAGTGATGTCTAATTGGTTCCCTAAACATCTAAGCATTCAATACATTGATATCATGTGCCTTTGAATCTCGTTCAGGGTCAAGCAAAGGTTCTCCTTGATTTCATTTTTGTCAACAAAAACTCTTCCAAGAAGAAATTTCAAATGCCAATAGATATCCACGGTGTATATGTAGTGGTTATAGTGGCCCTTGGTGTTCCTTGCTTCCAAAACCTAGTATTCCACCTCCACCAAAACCTTTGTATCAGTGAGAGTGCACCTTTCATCAGCTAGATCCCTTTCTATTTGAGTAATTTCCTCTTGAATGAGTTGGGGGGTGAGTTCATGGTATCTAGATGCAAAGCTCTTAGCCCACATCGTACCCTTGAAAGACCACGTTCCTGGTAATTATGTATGCCTCATTGAGCCCTATCTCTTTGATGAGGCATGTTGTCCTATGAATGAGACAACAGGTCAAGAACATCTAAAAATTGCCTCCACAAGCTATGGTTGACTCGTGGTCACTTCCCAAGGAGGGTAACAAATCTGTAGGGGGCTAGGTCTTTGAGTTTCAATGAGCCTTTGAGAGCTCAACTTGCTGATAAAATTCTACCCACTCTAAAAAATTAAGGAGCCCGTACCAATGCAGCAAGTTGAGTGACCATGTGACTAGCGAGGGAGTAAAGGAGAGAGCTTGGGTTAGCCGGCTCAATTTGTGCAACTCCTAAGGGGAGACTATGGCCTTTGGGAAAGAACTCCCTCGAATGCAAGCTAAGAGAAGGGACCTAGTTGCATGCAAATGCCACCCCAAGATGTTGTCACTTGGAGGAGGCTTGTTAGGGAGGGCAAGGATAAGAATAAACCTAAGAACTCGAAACAAAGATACAAATTTTAACATTGAGGAAACCTAATGAGTTTGGAACCTCTCAAAAGGCTTAGTATTTACATAACAAACTAGGAAGGCAAAGGACAAATCTTAGTTGAGTCGGCTCTGCCTTTGCATCCCCAAGAATAGGCCCTAATTTTAACAAGTGCCCTCAATGAGTAATAAATTAAGAGAAGAAGTATGCTAACCTTCACCTTTGTAGGATAATAATGTAAGCACATCAAGCCTCAGGATGTCGAACTACTCCCATTCCCAAGAGGATGCCCCAAAGTCAAGCCATGTGCATGGCTAAGTAATGATTTCTTGTGCCTAGGATTGTGATTTCAAATTAAATGCCTACCTCTTGCTTCCAATTGAAACTCAATCTAGTGCGAGAATCCTAGTTGGTAGGTTCACCTTATGCCTTGTACAAATGCATATTAATTCCCTAGATTTTCTCATACTTCCTACCAGCCTCATTAATAAATTCACCTCGCAAGAATTTACTACCAACTTTGCCAAGCGATGAGATATTATGTCGAGCCACATTGATCCGTGGTGGATAATAAAGTCTTAAAAAGGGTGCACTTCTACATCTCGCTAACATGTAGGCTGGTGGGATGGCAGAAGTGCACCTCCCCACCTATCACGTCGCAAACACCCCATCTTGAAATTGTAATTAAAAAGATAATTTAAAATTAATATTATAAATCTGAAAAGACGTGGAAAATATAATAGGTTTCCACAATTGAGCCCATTAATTTGTTGATAATGACCAAGACCATAATTTAATGACTATCATAAATTTCTCCCCTAACTAGCATGCAATTTAACATAAAATTCATGGGAGAAAAGGTGATACCACTCTTTGTCTCTGTGCATGGTTCAATTAAAGTTCTTTCACCCCTTTTGGAAAGTTCTAACATGCTTTAAGAGTGGGGGGAACCACCAGAATTTATTGTTGTTTACCATAAATTACTTTACACGCACATAAAGTTGAGGGTTTTCCTCTTCCTTTGCACATGCTCGAGGTGGGGCCCACTAGTCGACCCCATCTTGATATCTCGACCTCAAGGTTTTCTTGCTTCCTCCGTTCCAACCTTGGTTAGAAGTCTCGAGTTTCAAGGTCCGAGACCTGATAGGACCCACTTACTTCATCACTCCAACCCAACATATGATATTGGACTCGAGTTGGAGCCCACCGGTACATGACATCTCGGTTCGTCAACATCTGAGTTTTGCTTACCTCCTTGCACATGTACTTTTTTTGATCGATGGTCAATGGATGATATTGGCCCATCGACAAAAGACCTCTAAACACCGAGGCTCACGCAACAAAATTGGGGTTTTGATGGCAAAATGGGGCCAGTTATTCTGCCCAATTATACGGCTTATCTTGTGAAGGAAAGTGGCAATGGGAAGAGGCCCGATATTGTGGTTCCACATCTAGAACTTTGGCTAGATCGGCCAAATCTCATCAGCGTTTCCGAATTCCACGTATGGAGGATTAAAGTGTTGGAGGCGACTAGCAGATCGGTCTTCTCGACACAACACTTTGATGTACGTTAAGGGAATCCTCTCTATTGATTGGGACAAATCCCTGTCTAGTTCATAGACTCTAACCTTGGGTCATTAGCTTAATCCAGATATCCAATAGGGACACCTGAGGTCCCCCTACTACTCAAGAAGAGATATAGTGACAATTACATGGCCCTATAACCATTACTAGCAAATAAGATGCAAGTAAATAATATACATATATTAACACATTTATCATAATCACAATCTGAATCACATTATCTAGCCATTTAACCATTTATTGGCATACAAGGTAGCATAATGAGTTTGAGTATAATAAATATATGTGCTAGTTAGGTAGTCAATAACATTCATGCATATTCATGGGCTCATATTAAACATGCGCATTCATTTAGCATTTGAATCCATACTAAACACAAGTTGCATTAAACTTATTTTATTATGTTAACACGGTTGGAAATTGAAGGAGAGACTTCAACTCTCCACCCAACCATAAGTCAATTGCACTGAAACTTTCTTATAGATGACCACCTCCAAGCTGGATCCAAAGTCTGAGGGGATGCTTGCTAAGGGAAAATTTACACCAAAGCTTGGTAGAAACCCACAAGACAGAGTTCATTGCTTTGTTCAGGTCGGTTCTCGAGAAACAATCAGAGGGAGTTCCTGAGTGCTCACCACACACCATTTCAAAACTAGAAATGCAACATGCTTTCATTATCTTGCAAAGACCTTGCATAACACATTATTCATTGTTATAATATCAGCAAGCAATCATGTATTTTTCTCAGTTATACCATTTCATTGCAGAAATGCAACATACCATTACTAACATACAAGCAAGTACATAAGAACCATTATCTTGAAGATTTCAGGGCAATTGAGTCAGGGACTATGAATCTCCACCCAACCATAAACAACTGCAGTGAGACCTCACTTGCAGTGGTCACCCCCGAGCAGATTCTAGAGATTGAGGGGCTTTGCTAAAAGGATTTAACACCGACTGCTAGTTGGAACAGGAACTCCAGAGGTTCACCCGCCTCCATCCACCAACTATCGGAGAAGCCAATGAAAGCTCAGGGAATCTAGGGGGCCACTGCGTCCACCCTTCAGCTGTTCAACAACCAATTAATTTTAAGAAATTCAAAGACTTCCTCTCCACCCAAAATGTTAAGGGAGTCTAGAGAAGACAAGTCTCCGCCCTTCAAACAACGTCATAGTGGTTCCACCCACCCTGGGGATTCCATAACCCACTGTAACAAACACAGCAAAAAGGGCTTCAAGGATCCTCCCTTCAGGAATCCAAGGAACAACCCTCCACCCTAGCCATCAAGGGAATCCAAAGAAAAGTTATCTCCAACCTCTGGCTAAACAAGGAATTGAGAGGCCATTGTTCCTCCCATGGAAGTGGTTTTCTTCTTGCCAATCAAAACTCCTCTTTGATTATCCTTGTCTCCCCCTTCTCTCCTCCACTATTGATGGATGAATCATGCTCTTCAACTTCCCTCTCTTTCACCTCTCTCGTGGTTCTCTGTTGTGTAGTCCTTGACTTCCACTGTCTTTTTCCCATAAATTTCTTTCCTGCCTTGTAATGTTTTCCAAGGCAGCATGCTCCTCGTCCTTTAGCTTCAACCCATTAAATTCAGAAAACCCCCTTCATCAAAACACACCAACCATCCTTTAATGGATGTCATATCCAATTCAACTTTCCCTGTAGCAAGGAAACTTACATCATCCCAGGCAAGCAACCTCCTCAACTCTGGAATATGTGTCCCCTGACTCAACCCATTTTTTTTTGTAAAAATATATACATTGCATTTCATGAGAAAAAACATGGTTGGGGTTGTCACAATGACCTTTCGCAGATTATATTAAAAGGACAACTTCTAGGTCAAACAAATTGGTACACGAGGGACATGGTAGAGGAAAATTTTCCTTATCTCATTTAGTGAAAGCTTTTGGGGACCAAAATCCTCCCAAAATGAGAAGGTATGATGTATATTAGATCATATATGACTTGTCATCCATCTCGATGCCTTCAAAGTGGGAAAATTGGAGGAATCAACTTGCATGGCCATTTTTACCAGTGGATCGCAGTTTAGAGAATTGGGGTCTAAAACCTTCCAAAGCCATTTTGAGGCATTAAACGACGTTCTTTGAAGTTAAAACTCTCCCTTTTATTTCTCAAGCCCCATAATGCTATTCTACACTCAAAGACCTTTCGAACAGTGCAAAAAACATGCCAATCGGAGATTGTATGCAAAATTTATGTCACTCGCAAGTTGACCACTTCGATTAGAGAGGATGCCACATTAGCCCCCATTACTCATGCAAAAGTGGTCAGCCACGTGTGGACTATGAAGAAGAATCTAGAAGAGTCAAGGTTGTAACTTTAGGTGAGACTTGAATGAGTCAAACTTGAACCTAGATTGGCTATAGGGCTATGTTAGAACCAATCCACTAGGAGGAAAAAAGGTTTCCATTTTGATTGTATCTTGTTCCATGGTAAAGCAAAGCAACTAGGAGTAGCAGTTAGAAAACATAATAGAGGGGGTTAGTGTTCTATAGCAGCTTAATATACCACAAGTCTCAGGTAACTCCATATAAAGTGTCTCTCCTTTGTACTTGCATTATTTCCATACAAGACAAACGATAATAGAACAATCTCACCTTCCAACTAAGTTTTCTCCTACAAAGATTTCCCAAAGCAAATCTTTGTGTTCATTGTAATTGGTGTGCAATTGTATTTATTTTCCGCATTTTATATATTGCATGCATAAGCAAAAAAATCAATAATTAATAAATCTGGTGTCTAAACGAATTTAACCTTCATATATAGATTTCCATTTATTTTATCATATTTTCTGTAATGGATTGTTTAGTGGAATACGCCTAACAGTTTACAGATCATTTAAATATGCTAAATAAGTGATAGAAGCAAAGATCTAGACTTTCTTTGGGAGTTATGTTCAAACATGCTTTGGGCTGCCTATTAATAACATTTATCTATAATTTGTTGAATTGGTATGGCTATTTCTTTACTTGAAAAGGCACTTGAACTTTGAGATCTCAAAATATCTTGTTTTGAACTTCCTTCTAACTCATAAACTGTGAATCCATGAACAAAAGACTGGCATTCAGTTCTGTTTTAGCCTGATAAAGCTTTCAGCTTAAATAAACACATTCGTTGGCTGCTAATTATATTTGAGCTTTAACAATTCTAATATGATCTATGTCTTCGACCAAATCTGTATATGCAATCAGGAAAGCCACAATCGCCAGCACAGCTAGATCTTTCTGGTGAAGTCATTACTGCCCAACATGTTGAAGTGGATATTTGCAGTCTTAATGCTAATCGGAGTCCATAGCTCCCCACAAATTAAACAAAAATATTTACGAATACCAAAAATAATAAATATATCCATGTAATAAAAGCTCCCCCAGAATACAACAATTGCAATTACACTTGCACAAAAGAATCACATATACATATACAGCAAAAAAAATTACAGGCACATGTGTGAACATTTCCTGAGAAGTGAGGACTTCTGAGGATAAAGCACGAGAAGATAAAACAGGCAACGGACTCTTAATTAGTTGGATGATGAAATGATCTGATTTGGGTTGAGTCATATGTGATCACTGCTATTGAAAAATCATCTTCCTTCAACTGAAGTTGAAACCTCAAAATTTTCATCAGGAATGCTTGCACAGGCCTCCAATAAATTTGAAAGCTTGTAAACTATTTCTGGCAGGGTGGGTCGTGCTCCTGGATCTTCTTCCACGCATGCTCCAGCTATTATTGCAAGACCAAGAACAATGTCTATGGAATAAGGAATCTGCTGATCTCCATCAACCCATTTTCTCAGCTTTTTTTCTCTGTCTTCTCCTTCTAAAAGAGGATTTATTTGGGTCCAAAGAAGGCCTGCCTTTCCTGCTAATGGCACTCCCCCTTCTCGAACTATGGCTTCTTTGCCAGAAATCAGTTCTAGAAGCACAACTCCAAATGCAAACACATCAAGCATCGGGGAAACAAATCCATCGGCTAGGTATTCTGGAGCCATGTATCCTTGTGTGCCGGTGATGTGCTTTGTAAGAGCATTAATGCCAGATTTAGCCATGCCAAAATTTGCAATTTTAGCCCTGAACTTGCCATCCAAGAGAATATTGCTACTCTTGATATCCTTGTGCACAACACTGGGGGTTGTGTGGTTATGAATATAATGAAGACCGTTAGCTACATCTAGAGCAATTTGCAGTCTCATTTTCCATGGAAGTGAGGAAGAGCTCCAACCAAAGGCACTCACGTCCTGAACAGATTCTGGATCATGAAGCCAGGTACTCAAAGAACCATTTTCTACATAATCATAAATCAAATAAGACTGGCCCTCAGAACTGACACAAAACCCCTCTAGCTTAACCAGATTCGTGTGGTTGACCTTCTGCAATAGCCTTAACTCCTGAGATATATCTCCTTTCATCATCTTTATGGCATAATCCTTACCACCTATAGTACCCTTATAAACAGAGCCCCCTATATTGGACAAAGGGCTGAAATTCTGAGTTGCTTTCTGGAGATCTTCAATAGAATACAGGAATGGCTTCTCGATGAAGTCTGAAATGCCACTAATAAGATTTTTTTTAGTATTCTCTATCATAGAGGAAGACGGTTTTGGACCTTCAGATATGCTAGTTTGTTTATGTGACAGGCCCCTGTTCCTCAGGACACAAAAGACTAACAGAGCAACACAAACAAGTGCAACAGCCCCACCCAGAGAAGCCCCAATAACAACACCCTTATTCGACCCACCTCCCGAAGTAGTGTTACTGTTATTTGCTGCAGGTGGAGGTGGAGGTGGAGATGGTGAAGACGAAGCAGGTTGAGCAAGCACAGGTCTCTGAGAAACGGGAACCAAAACTGTAGTATAGGGAGTTAGGGTTGAATTCATACCGTTCAGAGATTTGAAATTCTGCAGATCTGAGCCAAACTTCTTGCTGATACTTGACAGAGTATCTCCTGGTTGCACAGTATATGTTATGAGCATCTTGGTCCCATTTTTCACTTGGGCTTGTGATGGGCACTTGCATCTGATTGGGAAGATGACTTGAACCCCAATTTGAAGGTCTGTTACTACCAGGGTAGGATTTGCAGCCTCGACAGCCTGATATGTTGTCAAATTCTCAAAATTCCCAGTCGAAACCTTATAAAAAGTATCGCCCTTAAAGATTGTGTAGGTAATATTTGCCTGCGAGTAATTCCCCATGCATCCGCACGTTATAGGAACGAGCAAAGACTGTCCATTGAATACGGAGATGGTGGTAGTAGACAAGTTACTGGCGTTTGCTATCTGGACTCTTTGCACCGTGAATAAATCACTGATATTTAGGAGATCGAGGAAATCAGGAGCTTGGGCTCTATAAAAAACATATGTCTCACAGGGCGATGAGCTGTTGGAGCAGGTGTAGCCTGTGATATTGGGTTGGGAATCCTGGGCCTCTGTTCTAACAGCAACCAGAAGAAGAAAAGAAGAGAGGAGTAACAGCATCTGGTGTCTGTTACCCATCTTGGAAGAGCTCTGCAACGATGGCAAATTTGGTACAGAGGATACAGAGGACCATGTCCGCCCACTTATTGGAATCGGTATTGCTCTATAAATAGAAAAAAGTGTGGGCACCCTTCATATTTTAAGAGAGAGTTTGGAAATATCAGTCAATTTCTGACCTAATCGACGCGTTGAGCGGAAAGCAATGATGCCTACAGTGAATGATGTGGTGACCAGTTAGCAATTGCCTTCAAAGCTGTCTGCATAAGTCAAAGTACGCAACCGTGGTTGCTGCCTGCAGGAATCTGGGTTTCTGTTCACGGTTCAAAAAATAGCATGCAAAAAGACAAAGTGTGTAGAGCCATTAATTTGTCTGTATCGCTTGAGTGGGCTTGAGCTCGCTGAGTGTCAAGAGTCATACCATGTTTAATCTTTTAAGAAGTTACATATGGTCTGGATTCAATTTTGATAATTGTTACAGAGAAGTGGGTTGTATGGTCTGGATTCAATTTTGATAATTGTTACAGAAAAGTGGGTTCAAATAAAAAATAGCATACATTTTAGAAGATTGTAAATTTTTGACGATACTTCATAAAAGCGAATTCAAATAAAAAATCTCACATAATTATCCACTTTTTGACGATACTTCATAAAAGCGAATTCAAATAAAAAATCTCACATAATTATCCACTTAAAAAAGAAAAAGAAAAGTATATTTAAATAAAAAAATTATATACTAGTATGATATTTTGTTTGAAAGGGTTTGGTGTATGTCTTAAAATTATTTTCTTTTGGTTAAGAATATTCTATTTCTAAGAAGTAAGGAAACAGATTAATGGTCTGAGACTTAAAGGCATCTAGCAGTAGTGAAACACTGCCTCTTACAGACCAATAATGGATTATTCCACTTGGCACGGTTTTCTTTAAATAAAGATGATAAATCAGCCTTGCATTAAGATAGAAGCCAAAAATAATTATCTTCACTACTAGTTTGACAATTCAATTATAATAAATTTTCCCACTTTGTAAGAAAAAAATAATATCTCATTTGAATGAGTCTTATAGTTAAAAACATATATATTTTTATAAAATTATAAAAAAAAAAAAAATCATAAAATACAAACACTTCACCAACCCTTACCAATCAGATTATTATATAAAAGTTGATCCAAAAAAAAGTATAATAAACCAATTGAGGTATAGGTTGACCATAAACTTCAGAAATTAAATTGAAAATAAAATAAACAAAACCATGAAGATTCCTGAAAGTGGTATGTGGTATTTCTGTACAGTCTTTTAATTAAAAACAAAAGAGAAAGAAAAGATGATCTCAATAAGGTTTGGTTGGTCTCTTGTGACCTTCTAGAGAACCAACTATGAACACGCAATCTGCAAGTAATTTCGTGAAGGTTTTCTCAATCGATGAAAATGATTGACGATGATGGCACGTTTGACGCGAATATTTCATATTATATCAGATGGTATTCTTATTAGCTGCTATTGATTAAATGTTAAAAGATATATATTTTTTTGGATATATGTGTGAAATCTTTTAAATGAATATATATATATATCTAAGTTTGTTTATTATTGAGTAGAATGTATCAACTTTCTCATAATATAAGTGACCATGTTTGATTTATAAAAATAATCAATAAGATTAAAATAAAATTTAAAGTTGATAATTTATTTCATAAATGTAATATTTAAATAGTTATTGATTAAAAATATTTAAATAACAATAATAAGTAAATATTTAATTGTTTATTTTTAGATAATGTGAGTGTTGAGATAACTAGCATGCTTAACTAGTGGCTTGAGTAGTAGCTATTTATGAGCATCTAAGTTGTCAAAATCACTTGAGGATCATATACCTCTTAGCATGACTAGATTTTTTCCCAGAAAGTTTTGAACCAATGATCTTTTCACCATGGAGTATCTTCACAAAGCACCTTGTCACCATTTACCCTAGGCCCCATGGACATTTAGTTGTACATTTCGATTAAATTTCTTGTTATTTATTTTTTTAATATTTAATTATATATTATTTATAATATTTTTATATTAAATTATTTAAAAAATTACATATTGAGAATTTCATTGTTTGATAAATCTAGAAAATAGATTTAAGTTGATTTAATTTTTTTTAAAGTATTTTTTTCTTCTTATGAATTAGTATTGGCATTACCCCAAAATTTCAAAACATCAAAATACAACTACCATATGTCTATGATTTCACTGAAAACACCATAGGTGGCCTCAATCCACCACACAAGAAACCAAATATTTTGACCACCTACTGAAATTTAAGTCTAAACAAGTTAAAAAGTATTGTTGGAAATAAATAGGTATATCAACTACTAAGTTGCTAACACAAATACTATTGTAAAACATAACAAAAAATAAGGAGTTCGAGGAAGTTACCCTAGTAGGATTGTTGGAACTGGAACCAAGAGGGGCACAAGGCTTCTCATCGCACTAGAGATGGCTCTCCAAGTGAGCTATCCTAGCATCCTAACTCTCCAGACATGATCATTGTTATCGTTGGGCATGCTTAGTGACATTTAGAGTAGAGAATATATCATATTTCTCCTCTTGTTTCTCCTTCAACGCTCTGTCTAGGAGTGTTTTCAATTGACAATGTAGGCTAATAGAATTAAGTTATTATCTTCATCTTCCCCAATTGTGGCTAGGGGTCACAAACCTAGTGAGCAACCTCTTTAAGGATATCGAAGTCAAAGAAAGCTTGATAGTCGCTGACTCTGAGAGTCTTAAGGTGATGAATCTCATATGGAATAACAAAAGGGGTGGTTGAATGGTAAATGGTTGGAATCTTGGTAAGCCTGAGTCAGGGTTTGAGATCTACATTGGAGCCCACACCCTCCTCCCCCTCAGTGACTACACATATGTTGTCAAGGCATGGTGCTTCGAGGAGACCAATACCAAATGTAAAGCACAAGAGTCAATATATCGTAGAAGAGGAAGCGATAATAACAATAGGGGATATCAGGACAAGCACTAGAGCATGAGTTGGGGAGGAGGTTAGTCAGAATGATCCGATGTCGGAGGAAAGCATGGGAAAACAAGATGGTAGTTGAAATTTCGTGAACAAGGGGGTGAAAATGTGAAGATAGGTTACACTTTTGTGAGAAGAGAGCGGCGAAAAGTAGCAAGGACACTTTTTCGGCCAACATAAATGATGTTTTAGCTTAAAATATGAAACTAACATTCACCTTAAAAACATATTTCGGCCGAATGTTAGAATAAATAGAAACCTTGACATTTGTGCATTGGGTGAGTTGTTGAAGGGTGAGAAATAAGTCAATTGGTTTTTAAGTAACGTTTTTCTCCTAAATGTTAGATGATGATCCAAAATAAATTTATCATAGGTTATAGAGTGATTAGGCAATTATTAATTTAAGATATTAAATTAATAATTATTATTCTAGAATATTTAATAAATCTTTGAGATATTTAGAAATAAAATTCTGTTAATAAAAATTTAGGATTCTAGAAAAGAGAAATGCTTCGATGGGTTTCAAGTTGGAAGTAGCTGTAGAGTGGGCTAAGCTCATTTATCGTAAATGGACAATTTTTTATTTTCCAAGCATCCTATAACTAAAATGCTAGAACATAGAGCTATAGCTAGTTAGTTTCCTATTTTCTTACCGAGTGTGTAATGTGAGAGAATGTGAGAAAGTCTGCAATTTGCTATGTAATTTTTGTTTTATCATAAAGCTGTGTGTCTGGTGACATTGTACTTTCATGTGTATCAAAGTTTTATAGAAGGTTTGAGAGGAGATTCCCAAAATTTTAATAAGGTATGAAAATCTCATCCTGCTGAATCATCAATAAAGATTGGTATGAAGTTTGTCAGGTTTTTTGAACAGAAATTTGATTATTTGATTTTAGATTTGTAAATTCTAAAATCATTTTTTTTTTTAAATCCACTGCAAAATCTGTGTGATTTTTTCTATTTCAAACTGTTTGAGTAAAAAAAAAGGGAAAGCGCTGTATAATTCTGGCATTTACATGAAAGCGCTGTTGATATAGCGCATCAAGAAATTTGAAGTTGATTTCTGGCATCACGAAATTTGAAATCAATTCTGCATCGATTCTGCATTTACATCGATTCTGTGAAAGCGCCATTGTTAAAAGCCATTGTGAAAGAGCATTTATGTATCAAATGAATCAAAGTCTCGTATTTCAGCTCGTATATGTTGAAGCCCATCATATTCATTAGCATGTTGTCGTATTGCATCTAGGTCTGGAAGAACAAAGTTATAGTTCATACCCAATTCATGTCTGTATGTCAATAAAGCTTCCATAGCTTCGGTCATATTAGAACTATAGACCTCAGATTTCTTCTTTTTAGCTTCATCAAAGTTGCTTGTTTCCACATTGGTACTAGAAGAGGCCTCTATAACAAGATATTTTTGCTTCATAAACGTCTTCATAATATATGATCTCTTCAAACCCATAGCGTAGAAGTTAGTGAAATAACTCTTATAATTATAAATAAATTTTGATCCCGGACATTCTAAATTTCCTATGGGCAGCGTGAACGATTTGTGCTATGATTAAATGGAAATCATTAGATCTGTCGGTCGTGCAGCTCTGCCTTTCCAAGGGTTTCTGCAGATTCTTTCTTAAAATTTGATTGGAACCACAATAAAAGAGAGGAACATAAGCATATTAAATCTGCATTTACATGTTAAATTTCCACATACAACATTCACACAGCTTTTCTTTTCTAATTAATGCGCAGCTCTGCAGAATGCTGCCCCACCACGGATTCACTGCGTCTTGGCATAGATTCCATATAGCAGATCTCATGCAATAGCCCTGGGCTCCATATCATATATCGACAGCAATAGCCCTCAGCCCCATATCATATATCAACAGTGAACTATCATATATCGACAGCAATAACCCTCATCTCCATCTGCACAGAGCTCTCCACCATAGTTTTACTCTTAAAAAAGGCCTCCCTAAAATAGGCATATTTTTTTTTGTAATGTTTTTTTTTGGGAGTAATAAGGGTATTATAAAATTTATTGGAGTAATAAGGGTTTTGTAATTTGTTGGAGTAATAAGGTTATTTGTAATATTTTTCGAGTAATAAGGTGATTTTTTGTAATTTGTTTCTTGAGAGATAAGTGTGACTCAAAGTAATTTTACTTTGAGGGGGGGTAATTTTTTTTTTACCAGATTGTGCAAGAGCACTATTGTAAAAGTCAAATTTTGAAAGTTGCCTTGTAAATATTTGAGAAATTGACTAGAGCCAAGTGCAAAGCTCAGTCAATTTTCTCATGTTTCAACGACTATTCGAGGGTCAAGGCCAAGCCTCGATAGTTAGTTTTTTGCATCGTGTGTTGCTGTTGTGTTGCGCATCTTGATATTTTTTTGGAGCTTGATTTGTGGTGTGAAGTCTTAACACTACAATGTCTAAGTTGATTAATTTCTTTTCTGATTTCGACAAAATTGAAGGCTCAAAATCTTACAAAACATGGCAATGCCTCATCGAAAGCACTCTTGTTTATAATGAACTATGGCATGGTATTTGTGATGGAGATGTAAAGCCAAAAAAACATACAGATGCAGCTACGCTAGAAAAATGGGAAGTTAAAAATGCCAAAGCATTAGCTCTCATTAAATCCTCTGTCAATGATGAAATGTATGTCCATATCGAAAATGCTAAAGATGCTTGGTCTGCTTTGAGAACTTTTAAAGAGTTGTTTGATACTCAGCCTCAATCAAAAAGAGTTGACCGATAATTAAAATTGTTGCATCAAAAATTGACTGAAGAAGGAGATATTCTTGAATACATCTCCAGACTTAAGAATATTAAGCAGGAAATTGTTAATGCTGGTTTTCAAGCAGTAGATGATAGTTTTATGGTCACAATTTTAATTGCCGGACTTTCTTCTTCCTACACACATTTTTTGGAAACTCTACAACTAATTGGAAAGTTAGAAAAGCTAAAGTTTGATGAGCTCTGCGAAATGTTGACTCAACATGATAAAAATTTTGGGAAGAAAAAGAAAGTTGGTGAAGATGTTTTTCTCACAGAAGCCAGTACTAGCAACTCCTCAGCTGACAATTCCAAAAACAAAGGCAAAGGTAATTTTAATCAAAATCAAGCAGCGCAAGGTCATGGTCACAGTCAACACAGAGGAAACAACTCCAACAGAGGCTCCAATTCAGGCATAAACAATTCTCAAGGCAGAGACAACAATCAAAACAGAGGATCTCAGCAAGGCACAGGACAGAATCCAGGGAGAGGACAATCTCAAAACAGAGGACAAAGCAGAGGTCGAGGACAGCCTCAAGGCAGAGGACAGTCTCAAGGAAGAGGCACCGATTTGAGTCAAATTGTTTGCAAGCGATGTAACAGAGTTGGTCACTATGCTTCAGATTGTCGCACATCTATCAATAAAATTTCTAAGTTTCAACAGCCTTCAGCACAGTTTGCAAATGATCAAGATCAAGATGATAATGACTCAGAATATGTCTTCACTTCTTCACTAGCAATCCAACTTTCCTCCTATATTAAGAGTGATTATGAAGATGCTTGGATTTTGGATTCAGGAGCAACTCAGCACATGACCTGTAGACGAGATTTCTTTTGGAATTTTCAAGAGTGCCATCTTAATTCCATCTTTCTAGCAGATGATACAAAACATACGCCTTATGGAAAAGGTGCAGTCAAAGTTTTTCTCCCTGACATTGGAGAAAATTTGATTTCCAATGTGTGGTATGTTCCCACCTTTAAGAAAAATTTGTTGTCTTTGGTCATGATTCGACAAGCTGGACATCAAATAATTATGGAAGATGGCTTAGTTAAGATTAATTTAGTCAAACAGAACTTCCAAACAGTGATGACAGGATATGAAGACGGAAAACTGTTAAGGATGAAAGGGACAGTTATTCCAAGGCATTCTGATTTTGCAGGGGCAGTTACTATAGGAATTTCACCTATAAGATTATGGCATGTAAGATATGGACATTTGAATTTTGATAGTCTTTCTCAATTGCAGAAACAAGGGATGGTTAATGGACTTCTAACTTTCAACAAGGAAAATGCTAAATGTGAAGCCTTCATTTATGGCAAACAGAGTCGAGAAAGTTTTCCAACAAGTACATGGCGCGCAAACAGGCTGCTGCAACTAGTTCACAGTGATGTGTGTGGTCCACTACAAACTTCATTAGGTGGTTGCAAATATTTCTTGCTCTTTATTGATGATTTCAGTAGAATGACTTGGGTTTACTTCTTGAAAAACAAGTCAGAAGCATTTGAGAAATTTAAAATTTTTCGACAACTTGTTGAAAATGAGGTCAAAGAAAAGATAGGTACTCTCAGGACAGATAATGGGGGAGAATTCAATTCAAATGAATTCAAAACTTATTGCAGTGAAAATGGCATCAGAAGGCATCTTACAAATGTTTACACTCCTCAGCAAAATGGAGTCATAGAAAGGATGAATCGCACATTGTTAGGCATGGCAAGATCCATGTTAACTTTCAAAGGGTTAAGTCCAACATATTGGGCAGAAGCAATCCATACAGTTGTCTATCTAAGAAACAGATCTCCAACTGCTTCTTTAGAAGGAATCACCCCTTATGAAGCTTGGTTTGGTTTCAAACCTAAAGTTAAACATCTTCGAGTTTTTGGATCCATCTGTTATGCCTTAGTTCCCAAAGAAAAGAGAACTAAGCTTGATTCAAGAAGTTTGAAATGCACCATGATTGGCTATTCAGATGAAAAGAAAGGGTATTGTCTTTTGACCAATGGAAAATTTATTGTGAGCAGGGATGTCATTTTTGATGAAACAGAGAGTAAGAGTGCTGAAGAAATCGAAAGTCTTCTTCACAAGTTAGAAACTAAAGGCAGTAAAAGGAAAGGAAATATGCAAAGTCAACCAACTTCACCAAATTGGTATGAACTTGATTTTCCTTCCTCTGAAGATGAGTCATCCAGTCCATCTACTTCAACAAAATCCTCTGGGTCTTCTAGCAGTTCATCAGCGTCTCCAAGAAGCAGCAGTTCTTCTGACAGTGATTCTCCAGATTCACCACCTGAACGACGAACATCAGTTTACATTAATCCCCTTTACAATGATGGGGACTTCTCAGAACCTCAAACAAGTGAGCAACAACTTCCAAATGGGCAGTTCAACTATTGAAAGATGTAAGGCCTAATGAACAAAACAAAACAGGAACAAGGGCATCAAAACGAAATGAAGGCAATTTTGCTTTGATAGCAAATGATTTTACTGAACCTTCTTATTTTCAAGAGGCAGTAAAACATAAAGCATGGCAACAAGCAATGGTTGATGAATATCAGGCAGTTCAAGACAACAACACTTGGCAACTTGTTGATTGTCCTCAGCATGTTAAACCTATTGGATGCAAATGGGTTTATCGAATTAAGTACAAGAAAAATGGTGATATTGACAAGTATAAAGCACACCTTGTTGCTAAAGGTTTTGCGCAGCAGGAAGGGATCGATTATGAGGAGACCTTTTCTCCCACAGCCAAATGGAACACCATCCGCCTTACACTTGCCTTAGCAGCTCAGAAAGGGTGGAAAGTTCATCAAATGGATGTCAAAAGCGCTTTTCTCAACGGGGACTTACAGGAAGATGTATATATGACACAACCACCAGGGTTTGAAGTTGAAGGGCAAGAACATAAAGTCTGCAAATTAATCAAGGCTTTATATGGATTAAAACAAGCTCCCCGCGCTTGGTATGCCAAAATGGATGAATACCTTCGCAAAGTTGGTTTTCATCGCAGTGAATCTGATGATACTTTGTATGTGCGCCAACAGGGAAAATATCTGGTCATTCTCATTATGTATGTCGATGATTTGATCATCACAGGAAACAATGATGATCACATTGAACAGGTGAAAAAGGAGTTACATGCAGGTTTTAAGATGACAGATTTGGGACTACTTCACTACTATCTTGGAGTTGAAGTATTCCAATGTCCACATCAGATCTTCATTTCCCAGAGTAAATATGCAGCAGAAATTCTTCAGCGATTTGGAATGCAGGATTGTAAGCCTGTCCTTACCCCTATGGAACAAAACTTAAAACTTTCAAAATTTGAAGGGGGGGAAAAGGTGGACAACACTACTTACAGACAGTTGATTGGCAACTTGATTTATTTGACAACCACTCGTCCTGATCTATCTTATGCAGTCAGTATTCTTTCACGTTTTATGCAGGAACCATTAGACAGCCACTGGAATGCAGCCAAAAGAGTTCTTCGATATATCCAAGGAACAAAAGATTTTGGTCTTCTTTACAAAAAGACTAAAAAAATTTTACTTGGTGGATTTTTAGATGCCGACTTTGCTGGCAATATTGATGACAGGGCATCAACCTCAGGTTACTTAATGAACATGGGGTCAGCTGCAGTTTCCTGGAGTTGCAAGAAGAAAACTACAGTGGCCACTTCTTCAGTAGAAGCAGAGTACATTTCAGCATGGGAAGCAGCATGTGAGATTGTTTGGTTACGTCGAGTTTTACAGGACTTGGGAATTCCTCCAGCAGAAGCTACTTCATTATTCATCGACAATCAATCAACAATAAAGCTTGCCAAGAATCCAGTTTTCCATTCAAAGACAAAGCATGTGGACACCAAGTATCATCATATCAGATCTCTCATTGCAAAGGACGTCATCAAGCCAGTGTTTTTCCCTTCAGAAGATCAGACCTCCGACATTTTCACAAATCCTCTTGGCAAAATAAAGTTTACTAAGTTCAGGGATGAACTTGGTATCTTTTGTAATGTATCTTTGGATCATAGGGGGGAATGTTAGATGATCCAAAAATAAATTTTATCATAGGTTATAGTGTTTGAATAAAATAATTATTAATTTAAGATATTAAATTAATAATTATTATTCTAGAATATTTAATAAATCTTTGAGATATTTAGAAATAGAAATTTGTTAATAAAAATTAGGACTCTAGAAAAGAGTCGTTTCCTAGGCTCTAAGTTAGAAGTGAAGTTAGTAGAGTGGTTAGAAGCTCATTTATTGTAAATGGACACTTGTTTATTTTCCAAGTGATCCATAACTAGATTAAGTTAGAACATAGAGCTTATAAATAGGTTAGTTTCCTATTTTCATTATAGTGTGTAATGAGAGAATGTGAGAGTGTGAGTTTACATGTGTAAACTCCTGTAATTTTCTATGTAATCTTTTTGCTTGATCAATAAAGTTGTGTGTATTTGGTGTTTGAGGACACTTCGCCCACACCAAAAGGTTTTCTATATATACCAAATGCCTTGTTGATGGTCCAAGTTTTAAATTTTCACTATAATTTGGAAGTTGAAGATGCCAACGACACTGATGACAATGCTTCTATTGTTAAGGACGCTACTGAGGATGTTGAGAACGCTGAGGATAGTGTAAGGCTTTGGTGTTGCAAGGTAAGTTCAATTTGCTTCATTGAAAAATGTATAAATTCTTTAACCAACAATGTTGCATTCAACTCTCTGCACTACTTTAGCAACAATATGCTATATTTCATTCATATTGGAATTTTTTTAATTAGTATCTTGCAATGACATTATAGTTTGTAAGAGTCTTTATTTTTTTCCCTTTTTTATGGTAGAATGGTAATTGGTTACTAAGTATCCATAGGACTAAATCCAAAAATGTGTGGAGGGTTAACCATCATTAGTAAAATATAGAAATAGAAATAGAATTCCAACAAGTAAAGATGTTCCATTCAAATGAGAGGATGCTCGCCATTGATTAAGGTGCATCCATGTGTAGTATGCCCACTAATGTTTGTGAGACGTTATGATCGTTCGAGCTAGTTCCATCAATAATAACCCTTCGTGCTAATGATGGGCATTCTTTCTTGCCTGAAGGATGAAAAATACAGATAGTTAAGTCAAGCACATGCAAAATGGCATTACACGAGACACATGTGCCTAGTAAGTAAGGGTGAGAGGAAGGCTCCTTTGTTCTGAGGTCTAAAAGAGTAAGGGATGTGTAAAGTGTAGCTAGTTTTCCCCTATTCGGAAGTTCTCCTTCTATGAAAGGGGTAGGGAAATCCTTTTTCCAGCCTTTTAGCTCTACAAGACTGGCGAACTAAGGACATCCCCATTCGTTTTGCACTCAACTTAAAGATAACACATGGTTCTAACATTTATGCATTGACCTTACTGTTGAGGTGGCATGACATGCCTTGTAGGATAAGAGGGGTAAGATGGTGCTCCTGTGTAAAATGTGCCAGTAGACATGACAAGAGGAAAACCAATGCGTGGTATCTTCAATCCATCATCTCCTGAGACCTTCAAGTTGTAATTCAAGCTTGATAAATTTTCAAAGTATCACACACATTCAAGTAAAAGACAATATCCACAAGTTGTTGCAAGAGGTTAGATGTTCATAGTAACCAACAATTTACTCTAATGGTGGATAATTTTTCTTTCTTTGAAACAGATAATTTTTTTACTATTTCAATATAATTTTATGGAAATTTTGAGAAATGTGGATTATAATTGTTAAACATAAAAAGGTATTTTAGGGTACTACATTCATTTTTAATTTTAAAATTATAATTGAATTAATATGTTGGTCCTTCATTAGAACTTTTAATCGGTTGGAACATAGTGAATATTTGTCATTGATCTAAAATGAAGTATGTTAGTGTTGATGTGCTAATTACTCTTTCAGATTATGAATTCAATGTCTTATGTGTGCTTAAGGGTTCAAGTTCTCTTGCAAATTATCAAGTCCGATGAGTGTTTTTCATGTCAATTTGATGAAAAATTTAACATAAAAACAAAATTTGAACTACAAAACATCACCATACATAACATCAACACGGGTATTTGATGAAGGAGTTCACCCCTCTAGGGCTACATCTCCTTGGTCCAGCTTCCATGGCTTGGACCTCTATATTATGCTCAAATCGTGAAATTGACCTATTTACAATGCTATTTTTCCCTTGTAACCTGCTCCAATGGGTCCATAATGCCCAAAAATGGTCATCTAGCCTCTTTTTGCACCTGAATTGGTCGAAAAATTCAAAATTTATGACCATTTACATTTCCCCACTATTTCAGGCCCTAAACTAGCTAATTGCAACTAAACTGGCAGTCTTTGCCAGATTTTGGGGTCCATTATATTAATCTGTCATTAAATTTAAGTGGGAGTTTAGTGCTAATTAAGTGCAATGAAGCGCTAAACCTGCGCTTTAAACTAATATTCAATTAAAATGGATTAGGTGATAATTAAATCTGGATTACGATTACTAAACATGGTTTAAATATTTAAAACTCTGCATTAACGTTGGAGCTCCGCCGACGGTTATGTGTTGTGGTCTTATGGACCTGGGGCTGGCCCCCACCTTTCCCCGCCATAATACAACATTAAATTTAAATATATGCGGGTTCATATGACAGCTAAGAACTGTTGTGCAGGTGGGACGGTAAGGCGTGGCAGTGTGTGGTGGGAGGTCATGGGGTCGAACCTCGATGCCTCCACTTAGAATTAACCAAAATTTTTAGTATTCCTTTCAAACTTATGGGGGCACGTGGCGGCCCCAGGTTTCACCACGTGTCCTCACCAGGTTGGCCTGAAAATGCACCAATGAAATTTCACCACTTCACCCACAATTTGGACTAGTGCCATGCTGCCATTTGGCAGTTCACCATTCACCAGAGAAAATACCAAACAAATGACCTTTCATAGTCAAAATGAAACGTCAGTAGTACAGACTGTTGACTGGGCATCAGACTGTCATTTTTTTTAGTCTATTTAGCAAAGCGAATAGAACTCACTTCTGGGAGAAAACTGAGACCATTTTTAGTGAAACGAATTGCGCCAGATTCAGAATGAAGAGAAATACATGATCGTTCAGGTTCCAATATAATCCGATAATTTTGATTTTTGAGCATAAAACTGAGCCCTTGATCATTCCTCCCCACTGGAAGCTTTTGGACTGCAAAATATCATATTCAGTGGCTGAACAAGTGAGGGTACGATTCCGCACCTTCCCAATTTCAATCCATTTGGCCTTTGAAGGATTCGTTCATTTAAGCCCCATTCGAATATAGTCGACACTTCCTCTTGTCGATGTCCTTGTCCTCCTATCACGTATGGTGTCTTTCTATAGCTCAAAATAAAAATCTAGAGAAAAATCTTCAACATATGGTAGCTTAACATTCTCTCCTTGATCTTCAATCAAAAGAGTCTCATTAAATTTCAAATTTTCAACATTAACAGCTGAATAAATTTGCATGTATAAAGGCAAATCAAGCTTGAAGGCATTGTTACCAACCTTTTCCAGAACTTTGAAAGGACCATAATGGATTGGTTTCAGCTTTTTACCTTCTCCTTGAAGCCCGCCCTTGTTAATTTGAAGCCAAAATTCATCACCAACTTGAAACTTTTGATCCACCCGATGTTTTTCATGCCTCACCTTGTACTTGCCTTGACTTTTCTCTAGATTCTCTTGCACTGTTTCGTGAATCAAATTAATTTTCTCAATGAATTTATTTGCTTTATCTATGTCGTTATGTCCATCAATAGCTACATCTTTCCCAAATATGAAATCCAATGATGATTTTGGCAAGTAACCAAGAAATGCCTCAAATGGTGATGTTTGAGTAGAAGAATGTTTTGCACAGTTGTAAGAATGTTGAATGTAATGAAACTGTTCATCCCACAACTTAGGATGTTTTCTGCAATATCCTCTAAGAAGATGAATGAATGTTCTATTAACCACCTCGGTTTGACTATTTGTTTGATTATGAAAGGCTGCACTCTTCTTCAACTTAGTGTCCATCAAGTTCCACAAACTTGACCAGAAATTTCCAACAAATCGAGAATCTCGATCACTTACTATAGATGTAGGCAACCCAAAATGAACCCAAACATTTTGAAAGAAAAGATGAGTTTTTTCTTCAACTGTAACTTGCTTTTTACATGGCATCAAAATACACATTTTTCTGAACCTATCCACAACTAGATACAAATAATCATGACCTCTTTTCGACAAAGGAAGACCTCCTACAAAATCCATAGAGATACTCTCCCATGCATGCAAAGGAACCAAAAGTGGTGTGTACAATCCTAAATTCCTATTACTAGGCTTACTGACCGCACATAAAGAACAACCTTTAATAAAAAGTGACACACTTTCAAGCATACAATGCCAATAACAATACCTACGAAGGTTCGCCACTATTTTTCTTACACCAAATGTCTCGCAATAAGAGAAGTGTGTGATTCCCTTATGGCATTCACTCTCTCACCGTGTGGAATATAAAGCTTGCCCAAATGATAAAACAAGTTATTATGAACATGATAATCTAATTCCTCAACTTGGTGACCTTGACTCAAGTTTTCATAAACATCTTGAAAGTCATTGTCAAATGCATATTGTTCAACATAATTTTCATGTAAAACAAAAGTATTCTTGAGTAAATTAGCTGCATTAATAATAGGTCTAGAAAGCATATCAGCAACCTTGTTGTATATACCTTTCTTTTACCTGATGACCAAGTGGAACTGTTGCAAGAATACCATCCATTGAAAGTGCCTTGACTGTTGCAATTTGGTTTTTCATTGCAAGTATTGCAATGGTTGGTGATATGTGTGAATGATGGTTTACTTTCCCATCAAATAATGTTTCCATTTCTTCACACTTTTTACCAATGCATATAGCTCCTTGTCATATGTAGGATAATTTATCATTGCACCATTAAGCATTTTTGAATGGAATGAAATAGGCTTACCATGTTGTAAGAGGACTACAACCATGGCATAGTCACTTGCATCTATTTGAATCTCAAAGGGTTGTCTCAAGTCCGGTAATGCTAATATTGGGGATGAATTGATCTTCTTCTTCAAAGCATCAAATGCTTTTTGCTGATTGCCTCCGCACTGGAAAAATTTCTTAACACTTGTCAATGCATGTAACAGAGCTGCAATAGAGGAAAAATTAGCGATGAACTTCCTCCAATACTATGATGCTCCTAGAAAACTTCTTACCTCCGTGATTGACTTGGGTGTAGCCCAATTCACAATGACCTCAAATTTAGAGGGGTCTATCTTCAGCTAACCTCCTCCAACAATATGTCCCAAATACACTAAAGAATTTTTACCAAATTCACATTTTGACATCTTCAAAAACAATTGTTCTTTTCTCAAGACATCAAGCACCTTGTTCACATGCATGACATATTCTTCTCATGATTTGTTGAATATCAAAATATCATCTAAGTAGACAATGAAAAAATCATATAGAAATGGTATTAATACATCATTCATAACTCTCATGGCAGTAGCTAGAGCATTGCAAAGACCAAAAGGCATAACAAGCCACTCAAACAATCCTTGTTTAGTTTTAAATGTGGTCTTCCATATGTCCTCTTCATCTATTCTAACTTGATGATAACCACTTCTTAAATCTAACTTAGTGAAATACTTTGCATACCTCAATTGATCAAGCAAATCATCAATCCTTGGGAGTCGATAACGATTATTTATCGTGTTTTTGTTGAGTGCACATAAATCCACACACATGTGCCATGTTCCATCGTTCTTGGGCACCAATACAATCGGTGAACTACATGGTGAGGTAGATGGATGAATGATACCTTTATTCAACAATTATTGGATTTTCTTCTTGATTTTTGCACTTTCCATTATCGACATGCGATACATGCCAATGTTAGGGAGTGGAACATCTTGCTATAGCTGTATCCCATTTTGGATTCCCCTCTTGGGAGGTAACCTCTTTGGCTCTTGAAACATCTCGCCATGCTGACTTACCACATCAAACAAATCAAATTTTAATCTATCATCACAACCTTCAAAAGATTCAAAATCCTTATCATTCTTTTTTTTATCATAAGAAGCACAAAGTTTTTTCTTGAGTTTACTAGTCTCTTCATTTGCCCAGCATTAACCAAAGAGAGGTTTAGCTTTTTACGATGAGCTCTCACAATATATTCCACCCCATCTTGGAATAAGTGGTACTTGTTCTCATGGCGATAGAGGACTGATTTCCTGTCATAGAGATATGGGCTACCCAAAAAAATTCTAGATATGTCTAGCAGTACAACATCTAACTCAACTTCATCAATAAAGTTTGCGGTAATTGCAAACCGGAAAATGCATTTTATTGTAACCTGTAAATTTGTATCTTTTGTTATCCAACCCAATGTTTATGGCTTATGATGAGGTAAGGTTTCAAGATTCAACTTCTTGACTAAGTCTTCAGAGATTAAGTTCGCTTGAGACCCACTATCAAATAATGTGTCAATTTTTGTATGTTTTGAGATCACTCTTACATGAAAAAAATCTATTATTGTTTCTTCATTTGGAGTGTTATTATGACAATTTGAGGAATGAGTACTTGTTATGGCTTATTTTCCCTTTGTGACAATGGCTGCAATTTTAGTCTCATCTCTTGAATTAGATCCAAGATCTGTTGTGTGGTAGTAGTTGTCTTTTGTTTCCCCTTATTGTTGAATTTCTTAGGCCTCAATTCTGGATGAAGTTTCCAACAGTGGGCTTCATCATGACTCTCTTTGGAACAATGAGTACATGTGGTTTTCTCCCCTTATTTCTTAATGGATGAATTATTCTTTTGTTTACCCTTGAAACCCTTTCCTTTTTCACCACCCTTGAATGGGTTCTTTTTACCCTACTCTTGTACATTTTTCCCTCTTGCCTCAAGGTGTGTAGCTTGCACATAGACCTCATCTAGACTAGTGGGATTAAACATGAGGATGATATGTTTTAGGTAAATATGCAAACCACCTATGTACTTCAGAAAATTTTCTTGGGTATGCAAATCAAATCCTAACATAAGAGCTCTTCTCCTAAATTCATGAGTGTAATCTTGCACACTTTGACCTTTCAATTGTCTAAAATTTTGCCAACTCATAATATATTTTTGCATGTAAGCTATAGGATGGAATCGCCTTTTAATAGCAGCAATAAAATTTGACCAGTACATTGAGATCTTATCATGTTTCTTAATCTCCTCTTGTGTCTTTGCTTCCCACCATACAAG
Source organism: Pinus albicaulis (assembly GCA_034641835.2). Classification (NCBI taxonomy): domain Eukaryota; kingdom Viridiplantae; phylum Streptophyta; class Pinopsida; order Pinales; family Pinaceae; genus Pinus; species Pinus albicaulis. The sequence goes on from CM076569.1 coordinate 831,942,730, forward strand.
TGTTGAACCCTTCATTCTCAAGGAAGCCAATTGAATCTTTATGTCATCTTCTTGAAGGTTCTGAATTCTGTAATAAACCTCCAATTGAAGAATCCAATTATCTAGCTTCTCTGCATTCACTTCGCCATTCTACATTGGAAGCTCAAATTTAACGTCAAGTTTAAGTAAGGGTGATTACCAGGTCCTTTTGAAGTATGTGTATGAACAGATGGAAGGGTTGTGGTAATGGAAGATGATGATAAGGATAGTGAAGATGGTGGTGAGGATGATGGTGGAGTGGATGGCGGCTTCTTACCATCTCCATGGCCTCCTCCTCCTGGAGAACCCTCTCCTCTTGGAGGCCCTGATATTTCTCCTTGCATCCTTAAATTCCTCTCCTCATAGAGGACTTCAACCATTCAGTCATATCAAAGAATGCTTTTCTGAATGCTCTCTTATCTTCTGTCATGATAGGTTCTCCTTCATGAGACATGCTCACTGAAGACTCAACTTCAACTTGAGGATGTGCTGGTGTTGAAGAATTTGGAAACCTTTCCCTTCTTCCTCTTGACCCAACTTTAGGGCTCTCAACCAGCTTCCCTTCACCTATTTTGAGTTTTAACCTTGTAAGCATGACACAAACTTCCAAACAACTAGATCTGTTCTTGCACCAAAAAACCTAAAGAAATTGAGCTCTGATACCAAAAATGATCTAAAATGAAGTATGTTAGTGTTGTTTTGCTAATTACTCTTTTAGATTATGAATTCAATGTCTGATGTGTGCTTAAGGGTTTAATTTCACTTGCAATTTATCAAGTCTTAGGAGTGTTTTTCATGTCAATTTGATGAAAAATTTAACATAAAAAAAAGCTGAACATCATAAAATAAAGGAAAAAACATCACCATACATAACATCAACACATGTATTTGATGAAGGAGTTCACCCCTCTTGGGCTACATCTCCTTGGTCCAACTTCCATGGCTTGGGCCTCTATATTATGCTCAAATTGTCAAATTGACCTATTTAAAATGCTTATTTTCTCCTGTAACCTACTCTAATGAGTCCAGAATGTCCAAAAATGGTCATATGGCTCTTTATTCACTAGAATTGGTCGAAAAATTCAAAATTTATGACCATTTACATTTCCCCCACTATTTCAGGCCCTAAACTAGCTAACTGCAACTAAACTGACAGTCTCCTCCAAATTTGGGGGTTCGCTATATTAATATATCATTCAAAATAAGTGGGAGTTTTGTGCTAACTTAAGTGCAGTTAAGCGTTAAACTTGCGCTTTAAAATAATCTACAATTAAGCTAGATTAGGTGCTAATTAAATCTGGATTACGATTAATAAACATGGTTTAAATATTTAAAACATCGCATTAACGTTGGAGCTCCGCCGACGGTTATGTGTTGTGGTCTTACGGACTGAGGGTTGGCCCCCACCTTTCCCCGCCATAATACAACATTAAATTTAAATATATGCAGGTTCTTATGATTGTTAAGAACCATTTTGCAAGTGGACCGGTAAGGTGTGGCACTGTGTGGTGGGAGGTTGCAGGGTCGAACCCCGTCGCCTCCACCCAAACTCAACCAAAAATTTTAGTCTACCTTTCAACCTTGGGGGGGGGGGGGAGGGCATGTGGTGGCCCCAGGCTGCACTATGTGTCCTCACTCGGTTTGCCCGTGTTGGAACACCTAATCCTCTATGGGTAGGTGTGGAATGCGAAAAGTCAAAATGGAGTCCAAGTGACCTTGGAATGTGAAAACAAGAGTCACACCATTGTATTATAAATGTACATCATGTATAATGGAAAAAATAAGAAAGCCTCATGCTTATCCTTCATTGTGTGTTGAGTCTCTTGTGTATGTTTTTTTTTCTCATACACCATGTGTGTGTTTAACATGGTATCAGAGCTCCGGGTTTAGAGGTCCCATTAAGCTTCTAAATAGTGCTGGCCTGTGAATGTGAATGATTGGAATCTCTCTTGACATATAACGCTCCATACTGCCAGACATTTCTGCCATATAAGAGCCATGGACCTTCTTCTTTGGAGCTGGGTGAGTCCTTAGCAGATTCTGGGCTGAGTTTCTTGCTCACAACTGGGCAAAGTTCCCTCAAATAAAACTGGTACGATTTTTGGCAAGTTTTCTCCTTCATTCTTGTTGAGCATGACCATTATTGGAATTGTGGGACAGTGTTTTGAACCAATAGAAATCCATTGTGTGAGAGCTGGGGGAGTTTCCTTGAGGAGAGCTGCTAAAACCAAGGTCACTTTGTGGAGCAGATTTATCAGGTTCCTCTGATTCATTTAAACCTCAGTTTATTTGTACAGTGAATTTAATGGGACTATTTTAGCTTGTTTTTATTATGACAGAAATTATATATCAATCTAGTAGAAGAATGAAATGATTTTCTGCCTGGAGGAGCCGTGGTGTTGCGGAATAATTGTGTTAATGGTGTTGTGGTATTATTTTATTAATGATGTTGCAACATTACTGTATTAATGGTGTTGTGGTGTTGTGTTATTGAGAAGTGGCTGCGTGTCGACACACGACTGCAACTATTGGTGCGACTGTCATTCAAAGTTTGCAGCTCCCACATCACTATCACTCCCACATCATCGACCTCGGCCCTTTGGCCCTTGACCATGCACCTCACAACCCTCCCACTGTGCGTTAATAATCATACAACCTCCCACTGCATGTTATATGACCTCAACTCCTCAGTTTCACCTCAGGTTAACAACGACACCAATTTGACTCTCTCACAGTCGTCCGGTTCCCGACTCCTACGCATTGTTGGCTCCGTCCCCTATGCCTCCTCACCTTCTACCTTCGCGGGCCCCTCCACCTTCCTCTGCTCAGCTATCAAGTCTATTCACTCCATTTGCAGCTCTCCCTCCTAGAATTGAGCCTGAATTTTTCAGATATTCACTGCGGTGACGAAATAATATGCACGCAGAAACTGGAAGCTAGCTTCCGACCAAAAATAAAAGATATCAAATGCCAAATATTGTTTATTATGTGACTACCGCCATACTCAGATAGCTATAACCCTTTTCCACAGCTCCAGAGAACGAGCACGAACGAGACAACACATTTTCTCCTAAGCGCTTGGTTTTCCAAACGCGATCATTTGCATTAGGGTGATTGGATGCTGTGTGCGTACTGCTGTGAGGGTGCTGGTAGGCCGTGACCTGTTGTTACACCTGAACATCAAATCAAAAGTTTATGCAAGCAGCTTGGCAGGCTTGATAAGTGCCACGGAGTGGTACTCGGGCTTTAAGTACTTCTTCAAGGGTGCACCCACCTTGAATTCTACCGATCTCCGATGGAATGTTACCGTCAGTCTTACACATTCCTTGAGGTCTGTTTCAGAGTAGCGTGAATGAATTTGAAGTACATTATTCCAGCGGGGCTCCTTTTCCAAAGTGCATTGGGCAGCGTATGTTATTTTTACAGAGAATAATATAATATTTTTAAAGGTTAAAAATATTATAACTAGAGCGCTTCCTTTCTTACAGTGACATTTTATTGTACTGCTTTTTAGTTGATAGTAGTATAAACTTGAGTTGTTGAGAAAAATGGCTGAAATTGATGATGCATTAGAGTTGCTAAACACTCTTATACATTCCACTGTTGATAAGATCAGTAAAATTTCATTTTTTGACATTAAAAAATGCTTGCAAAATGCACAAGAAAAGATTGAGTTTTTGCAGTTGGAATCTCAGCTTCAGCGATATGAACTTCAGCAAAAGAGTCACCATTTTGAACTTGTTTCTATTCAGAACATTGTGAAAGACTCCCATCAGCAGCAAGTCAGTAAAGTTGAAGTTGATTCACATTCAGTTCCTTGCACAAGAGCAGATGTACATGCAGATGCAGCAGCTCAGCCTGCACTTCTCAAGCCCATCATCAGACCTTGGGAAGAGCTTGTCCACAACAAGCACCGAACTAGTCTTGGATATGACAAGGATGTGACCTTTCATATTCCAGACTACACCAAGCCCATCATATTTCAGAGTGCCGGATTCATGTATGACAGTTCACCTGCAGCTATTCCAGATCCTGCTCCACAACAACAATCACAGATCGTAAAATGCCAACACTGTGATCGAGTTGGCCATATGAAAGATCACTGTTTTGATCTTCATCCATGCAAGCACTGTGGTCGGCACACTCATTCTTTAGACAGATGCTTCAGACACAAGCCTCCTGCAAGAACCAAGATTCATCTTGGATGGATCGCTTCTTGGCAATGGGCATCAACAGCCAAGAAGATGTTTACGACACATGTTAGAACTTGTTCACGGATATTGAGAAAACTTGCAGTTGAGTTTTCGCCATCATCTCACCTTGTCCCTGACAGGGGGGAAAATGGTGGTCATGTACAAGCTTCGACGACAGATCAAGCGAGCTTGAGCCACAATCTCTCATTCCATGTTCAGAGTTGTAGCCAGAGACACAGCAGTTCAAGCGAGCCTGAGCCACAATTCGTCATTCCAGATTCAGAGATGTAGCCAGAGACACAGATGCCCATGAGCATGCCTTCGGTTGGTGGAAAACCTTAAACCATCATCTTTGGTTGGTGGATAACCTAAAACCATCATAGGTAGTAGACCTCCCTTCTTTTAGGTCGAAGGTCTCCCTTTCATATATGAGGAACACTTCCTCTAGCAGAAGCCTTCAGCTTCTTGCCAGCTTTGGTTGACTTCGATACTTCGAAGCATTCAGTGCTGGTAATCATATATACGGGTAGTAGACCCCCTTCTTTAGGTTGAAGGTCTCCCTTTTTTATGAGGGACATTTCACAATACGAGAGATTTAGGCTTCTTGCTTCAGTTTTTGGAAGAGTTAAAATTGCAACAAGTATTGCGTTCCGGTGTTGGCGTTGATGTCCTTAAACCACCTCTTTTTTGCAACATTTTGAAAAGTTGATTATTTAAGTCTTTTGCCATGTATACTTTTCAGATTTGTATTACAACTCTCCTTGTGGGCCTCACACTGCCGCCAGTTAGGGGGATGTTGGAACACCTAATCCTCTATGGGTAGGTGTGGAATGCGAAAAGTCACAATGGAGTCCAAGTGACCTTGGAATGTGAAACCAAGATTCACACCATTGTATTATAAACGTACATCATGTATAATGGAAAAAATAAGAAAGCCTCATGCTTATCCTTCATTGTGTGTTGAGTCTCTTGTGTGTGTGTTTTTTTTCTCATACACCATGTGTGTGTTTAACATGGTGTTTAACAGCCCGAAAATGCACCAATGAAATTTCACCACTTCACCCACAATTCAGACCAGTGCCATTTTGCTACTTGGAATGTCACCATTCACCAGAGAAAATGCCAAAAAAAGACCCTGCATAGTTAGCATGTCGCATCAATAGTATGGACTGCTGACTGGGCATCTCACTGTCATTTTTTTTAAAATTTTGCATGTTTAGCAAAGAAAATAGAACTCGTTTCTGGGAGCATACGGAGACCATTTTTCGTGAAATGAAGTGCGCCAGATTCAAAATAGTGAGCACTACATGCTCATTCAGGTTCCAAGGAAATCTAAGAACTTTTATTTTTGAGCATAAAACTGAGCCCCTGATCATTCATGCATTTGTATTTTATTATTTTAGAATGTTTTGTTATACTAAATTTAATAGATGTAAGCCTGTTTTTACTTACATGCAACATTCATAATAGACTGTGATTAATTTTTATTCAAGAAATGTTTTTCTTTACTTCCTAAATATATATATTAATAGACATGTGTATACATATACAAACATGTAAGTCACATGAATCTTAAGGATATATAGGAATATTTGAGTTACATTAATTGGTGGTCAATGAAAAGGAGATTAGGGATTGAAAATAAATAAATTATATGATGACATATGTCATCTTCAAAAAATTGAAATTCGTATGCATTCGAATTTTAATCTAAATTGGGCCTCATTAGTTGTGCCCGAGAAGAATCTGTTTGTGTGGCCTTCTGTATGACCACCTCAAATATAGGATATGTGGGGTCATTTTGATTGATCTAGAAAGGTTCTTGTACATCGCCATCCCCAACCTACTTTCTTTTTTATCTTGCCACAATCTCCTCATCAAAAATCTCATAAAACAACTGAAAGAAAACATCAAGTACGAACAGTCTCTCTTATTCTAGTTTTACAAATGTAAAACTTGAGATAACATGCTCTAGATGAGATCTTGGGAAGGCCCACTTGATATTTAAATTTCCCAACATGTCTACATGTTGTCCCAAATTGTGAAAACTAAAAATGAATGAACAATCAGTCAAAATGAACTTTGTAGCCTTGCCTCTCAAAAAAATCTTGATCAGTGAAATGTTAATTATGTAGTTGTGGATTTCAAAAAAGATCAATCAATCAAAATATTATCCTTGTGAACCCTATGATTTTACAATCAAAATGAACCTTGTAGCCTTGGCTATCAAAAATATCCCAATCAATAAAATGTTAATTATGTAGTTGTGGCTCTCAAAAAAGAACAAAGAATCAATCAAAACATTATCCTTGTGAGCCCTATGATTTTACAAAATAGAGTTCAAATTTTTCATGTATCTACATAATTAAATTAGATAAGTTATACAAGGGTAATATAGTGTTGTGTTAAGAATAACATATTTGACCACATCAACTAAACATTTATTTTTGGTTGTTATATTGAATACATATTTCTTTTATGTATGGTCATAAAGTGTGGTCATGATGTTCATAAAGGCTACATTTCTCTACCAACTAGACATGAGACTCCAACCACGAGTATCTATTTTCATCAGTGGTGGACATGCATATGAAATATTTCTCTACCAACTAGACACGAGACTTCAACCATAGATATCTATTTTCATTGATGGTGGCCATGCATGTGTAATCTTTCTCTAGAAATTATACACGTGATTCCAACCATCGATATCTCTTTTTATTTGTGGGTATATATTTTCATTGGCGGTGGCCTCTAGCATATATAATCTGCCATGTCTAGTTACATATTTCTATAGATGGCATAATCTCAATGTTATATACATATGCACATACACGTAAATATGTATGTTTGTGTGTGTATGATGGAAAATTTATATAATTAAAAGATGTGGTTATAATATACTAAAGTAGAGGTATTGACATTGACAACCAATGGTGGTATTGGATACTAATCCTATAGATGAACTTCTAATTAAACACATCATGGAAGATGTTGAATGGGTTGTTGGAATGGTTGAAAGGTATATATTATATGCTAGGTTGTTGGGATAGTTGAAAGTTGCATATTCCAAATTTATATTTGTTGGAATGGTTAAAAGGTATATATTTCAATTTTATATCCCCACACACTACTCACATATCATTGAGTTTGAACTTTGAGAACATACATTAAGATGTTTTTTATGTTTGTATAACACTACTCATACTATTGAGTTTGACATAAATATTCAAGTCATTTTTTACCACATGAGCATTAAGATGCTCTCCAATTTTTATGAGTTTATGACCACATGAGCATTAAATATTTAATTTAACCACATGAGCATTTTGAAGATGCCCTCTATTTTTGCATACCATTAATGTTACAATAATATTGGAAAGTAGTGTAAAGTTTGTAAAATATAGGAAAATACAAATTACATTCAAATAATGCAAAGTTATAATTTTATTTCATTTTATCGATTGAGATGATATGTATTATGAGATTGGTACTTCAATACATAATTTTATATTTTGGAAGATGAATTTCATTTTTATGTATATATTTTTTAATTCACAATTAAGATAAATATTTAATTTAACCACATGAGCATTAAGATGCCCTCTATTTTTGCATGCCATTAATGTTAACAATAAGATTGGAAAGTAGTGTAAAGTTTGTAAAATATAGGAAAATACAAATTACATTCAAATAATGCAAAGTTATAATTTTATTTCATTTTATCAACTGATATGATATGTATTATGAGATTTGTACTTCAATACATAATTTTATATTTTGGAAGATGAATTGCGTTTTTATGTATACATTTTTTAATCTACAATTATTTTAAGTAATTTCAATATATATATATATATAGAGCATTGAAAGGGAGTCTTCAGACGAGCAATCACCTTATTCTTTAAGGCATAAATGCTCCAACCCATCTAGTAAATCAAGATATTCTAATTGACTAAGGATATATAATGAGACACCCACCTATGAAGGTTCTAGGAGATCATCAGATAAATCTATAAGGGAGCCTTTAGACGAGCAATCACCTCATTCTTTGAGGCATAAATGCTCCAACCCATCTAGTAAATCAAGATATGCTAATTGACTATGGATATATAATGAGACATCCACCTATGAAGGTTCTTGGATATCATTATATAAATCTATACATTCTCGTACATTGTGTCGGCATCATGATATGTAGAGTTTATATGCATGCATTTTCATATACACACACACATTTTTGTGTCACTGTTTCTTGCTTTTTAGATGCATCTCTCAATACAGGGTCTCATGAGAGTGGACAACGATCGATTCCTCATCAAAAATAGTTTCATTCCCATCCACAATAAGGGAATAATGAAGAAAACACAGGTTCCCCCTTATTAGAAACTACTCCAAATGTTGAATGCCCGTCTATTGAGCACGCGGTGAAAGGTAAATTCCTATAATTTGTTTTTCAATAGGTAAATTCCTTTAATTTATTTGTGATTGTAATCATGTAAATAAATTTTTCAGTTGTATATCCATATACTACATGACTATTTGTTATGTTTATAGTATTTTTTATGTTTATGTGAATAAGGGTTGAAGATAATCTTAAGGACGATGATGTTGGTGAAGCAAGGGTGCAATTTCCACTAGAGGAGGATTATATTCTGACAACAACATATCCATCAAATTTATCTCATGAACTTCCTCAGGAGAATGAAGTGGAAAATTTAGCACTTCAAAATGTAGAGATCACCATGAAAAGTTTCAGGGTGATCTTTGACAGTTAGAACTCCCTATGAAGAATCAACAAGGCTTAGAGATGGTGTTGCACTCTCTAGGCACATTTATTGATTTATATGAGAATATTGGGCCTACAAATGATAGTTTTCTTGACATGATGTGATAACGCAAAGAAAAAGTAATGGGCCCACATAAGCGGGCTTATGTAAATAAAAGCATATAAAGAGAACAAGTGATTTCAATGTTTAACTTTAAATAAGGACCAAAGAGGTCGTTGTTAAAGGTGGAATATTTTAATCACCCTCACATTCCACCCTTTTTGTATGACAGGTTTATTGTAGCATATGGCATATTTTCTTAGAGTGATGAGGAACCTCATTATTTTGAAAAGTTTATTTATGTTGAGTTTTTTTTGCATGAAACCTGATTGTACACACCTTCCATCTAAATTCTATGGAGCTAGAAGAGGTCGCACATATAATACTGATGGAGCATTCAGAGAATCATTGCTACCTTTCCCTCCACCTTCATTGGTATATCCACAAGCAAGGGTGCTTACATTACAATAAAAAATAGATGCAACATCTCAAGTCATTCGAGAGGCGAGGGATGCCATTGTAGATAGCATAAACTCTGCATTTGCTAGAATTGATGTTGCTTTAAAGGGGCATAGAGCACAATCTTGCGGTATTGCCATTTTTGAATATAAAAGATGCTGAGGTAGATGAAATTAGCATTTAATATATTCAAGCTTATGTAAAGGCTTTTCGAAACATTGGTTTGTAAGAGTTAATGGGCTGCGAGGAAGAGATTATGGGATCAATATGCCCTACAATTTGTAGAAATATTTCATTGTAAATTGGGATCTATTTTATTTATTACTTATATGTTCACAAGTTTTCTAAACAATAAATAATACTTGTGCTACATGTTTTCCACTTGCAGTTCATGCACATGCTGACAGAGAAGGGTATAAGGTGTGAGTTTGATACAAATTGGGATGTGTTGAATAATGTATGTTCTTTCAAAGACATCCATATTTGTACTTCAGTTATATATTTACTAATGTGAACAAAATAATTGTGAAGTTACAAATTTACTAAAATTTTATGTGTACATATATTTCCATTCCATATCCTGATGTAATAGGACAAGTATCCTCTTCAATCCTAGAGGATATGTTGGCACTTCACAGATGTGTTTCACTATGTTTTCAACTTTTGAGTAAAGTGTTATTTAATTAGATAAAGATTGTGTTAAGAAATAAGATGTATTGCAATTTTTAAATTGTAGAGTCAATGTCCAACAACTGTATCATCTCTGAGGAATTTGGGTATGGGGCTTGGAACCTCGTCTATTAGAGGAGATGTTTTACACACTAGCACTTCAAAGGTATTGCACGCTTCATGCTTCAACAATTTTACAAAATTGTATTGATATTTTCAAGTGGAGGGTCTTACAATTTTATTTATTTTAAATTTTAGGGTGGTGGTTTGGATGTTCCGTCATCTTTGGGGTTGGGGCTCTCTTCCATCCCAAGAGATGTTTCAAACATTGAGATATTGATGCAGGAACATCCAGATTAGGGTGAAAAAAAACAAGAGTGCTTGTCTCACAGGTTTACAGGTCATTGCACCTGAGTTCTCTTTTTAATTTCCTTAGTTTCTAGGATTTAGAACTTAACAACTAGTTATGTTTTAATTTCATTTTAATATTTTTTTTTTTTTAGTTACTGTTTTACAATTAATTTAGGTGAAAGGGAATTAATAGTTACCTAGTGTAACTACATGTAACTGTTGACAGTTCTAATTTTTTTTTTTAACAAATCATACAAAAAGGGAAAAATGATACATTGTAAGTTTGATTTCCATCACAGCAGAAAAGAAAATAAAATCATTTTAAGAGATTTTACAAAGCCATCTGAAATCCATCCGCAGCTAAATACAATTTCTTTTCATTTTCATGATAAATTGAATGCATGTGCAAACAATAGCAAGAACTGGCAAAATAAATTATTTTCACAGGTGTTGAAGTAACAACAGAATTAACAAGCCGATACATTCACCAACGAGAAGGGATCTCCAGTTAAAGGAACACGCCGAGCATCAAAACAAAGAGAACACACAAGTCACACATACCATCCAACTGAAATAAACAGTTTTCATTTCGAAACATTGTCCAAGTAGTTTTTTTTACAAGTACAAAAAGAAATATTTCATGTTCGACTAAAGAACCGGATTCGAAACCCCATCATAGAAATTATACAACCAGTAACAAACACCAGGACCGGAGGTTAAAAACCCAGATTGATAAACCAAGAGCGTGACCACAAATAAATCCCAGAACTGATTACAAACAGAAACATATTCCTATTAACCAACTAACGGAAGAATCAAAATAGAGGACGACTGAACGAGGAGCCGAGGCTCACACCTGTAAAAAAAAAACCCAAATTACTGGAAGCGACTACAGGGAGAGACCCTACCCATTTGGGCTAGTGTCAGTGGAATCAGAGATCACGCTTGGAGTGACAAAAAATCACCTGCAACATAAATACCCAAACATTAAGAAGTGCGAAAAGGTTAAAAACCCTGAAACAGAAGAGAGAGGGTGAGGGTTTGTAAGTTTAGCTTACCAGAAGAGTAGCATTGGACCGAAGGAAGGAATTGACCAGTCGCCAACCAAGAAGGGAACCCTACTCACAAGGAGTAAAACCCTTAGTATAAACAGGAAAAAACAACTGAAAAGTTGAAGCAAAGAAAGAAGATTTACCTTTGTGCAATTGACGAATTGAGGTCGAATGTTGAGACCCTTGATGGCTGCAACCTGATAAACCATAGCCAAGTAACCAGTTAGCTAACAGGATACATACAGTGAGTGGATAAAACAACACCGAAACAAATGCATTCAAGAGATTATAATAATAAATAGCACCCATAAAACTTTCAGGGTGGAGGAACCCTTTTACAGGCAACAAAGAGCCAGGCCTCGGAACCCTTGAGCTCATTGGCAGCACGAGAAAAACGAATAGAGTCATCACAACGACGGAACTCGGCCAGAAGAGCAGAGCCACAACCAAAGACTACAGGTAGCGCCCAGTAAAGAAAACAAGAGTCATGACCACTTACAGGTCAAAGCGCCACCAAGAAACGAGCCATTACAACCATAGAGGAATAGTCGAAAAACCCTCACAACCACTAAAGAGCAAAGAAGAAAATGCCAAATAAACAGAGTTAAGGCGCGTAGCTAAGGGAGGGATAGAGAATTCTGAGGACGGGATAGGTGTCCTCCTCACACCTACCACAAGTACGAATTATAAAATCGACAATCAAACAAATATCAATTACAAATCACGAGAACTTGATAAACACAATCATCATATTAATAATACATTAATTATTGATTAAAACACAGAGTTTAAGAAGGGTTGGTCCCATTATTTTTGGTATCAGAGCAAGTTGAGTGTTTTGAAATGGAAGTTGGAAGACGAGGTCGTGGGAGAGATATTTAGAGAGTAGCAGATGAAGGACTGAGAGAGGAGATTAGGATCCTCAACGCCCGTTTGGCGACAGTAGAAGTAGGAAGAAGAAGGGATCTTGATGGAGGAGACGATAGTGATGAGGAAGCTGCAGAGACAACAAATGGATCAGATGGAGAAGGACCTGAGATAAGGTTGTTGAAATCAATCTTATTGGCTAATAGTAAGCCAAAGCATGAGCTTTCGAATTATGATGGAAGTTTGTCAGCAGAGGTCCTGCTGGATTGGCTCAGTGAGTTGAATAAGTATTTTGATTATGAGGAGATCAGTGAAGATAAGAGAGTTAAATTCACTGCCACCAGGTTGAAAGGGCATGCAGCCTTATGGTGGGATAGTATACAAGCAGAGAGGAAGAGGTTGAATAAGTAGCCTATCAAAAAATGGACCAGGATGGAAGCCAAGTTGAAGGGGAAATTTTACCCAAAGGCTATTAAATTGCTATGTACAGGCAGGTACAAAATCTGAAACAGAAGGGAATGTCAGTAAAGGAGTACATCGAATAATTCTATTGGGTAAACCTGAGAGCAGGTTACATAGAAGACACCCCAGAAAAAATAGCAAGGTTTGTAAATGGTTTAAGGTGGGAAATATTGGATGAGATAAGTATTATTTCACCTAGAACCATAGATGAGGCTTATCAAAGTGCCTTGAAGGCAGAGGAGAAGATAAATAGGAAATAGAATGCCAGAAGAGGAGGAGGATATGACAGAGGGAAAGGACGAACTTTTGGCATAGGTAGAGCTGTCAACCCCGATGATGAAGATAACAGCTCGAAGGCTTCAAGGAAAGCAGAGAAGGATAGTATCACTAGGGGAGGAAGGCCATACCAGCGTGGAAGAGGTAATGGCAGGGGCAGAGGAGCTGCCATCCAGTGTTACAAGTGCCACAAATGGGGGCACAAATCCTATGAGTGTCCTGAAGGTGAACAGGCTGGAACAAGAGGAGCATATGTTGCTCAGCCGGAGGAAGCAGAGGTACCACCCCAAGAGATAGAGAATGTACTGGAGACAGGGGAAGCCTTAGTTTTGAATAAGGTACTGCTGAAACCAACAAAGGAGATAGCTGACCCAACTCAAAGGAAGGCATTATTGTGGACAGTTTGTAAGTCACATGGAAAATGCTGCAAACTAATTATCGACAGTGGGAGTACAGATAATCTAGTTGCCACAGAGATGTTGGAGAAGTTGGGATTGAAGAGGTTGAAGCACCCCACTCCTTACAAGGTGTCATGGTTATAGAAAGAACATCAACTATTAGTTGATGAACAATGTGAGGTTGAGTTCCATATTGGCAAGTATAGGGATAAGGTTTTTTGTGATATTATGCCTATCGATGTGTGTCACATACTGCTAGGAATACTATGGTAGTATGACAGAAAGGTAGTGGATGACTGAAAGACAAACTGTTACAAGTTTGTCAAAGATGGGATTATGCACACGCTTGTACCCATCAAGGAGGAAGAGACAGTAGAAGCTAGTGGGGTCAAAGCATTGCTAGTGGGAGGAAAGGAATTTCTGAAACAGATCGAAGACAATGAGATAAAATATGCTGTTGTAAGGAGGCCAAAAACAGTGTTGTTACACATGACAATTGCATATTTTCCTGAGGAAATTCAGGACATGTTGCAGGAGTTCAGCGACATTGTAGTGGATGATTTGCCAGAAAAATTGCCTCCTAAGAGAAGTATCAGTCATCACATAGAATTTATACCCGGAGCTAGTTTACCAAACAAGGCAACATACCAAATGATTCCTAAGGACAAAAAAGGGATCAAAAAACAAGTACAGGAATTGCTGGATAAGGGGTTGATAAGGGAGAGTTTAAGTCCTTGTGCATTTCCAACAGTTTTAGCTCCTAAGAAAGGAGGAGAGTGGCGAATGTGCATAGATTCGAGAGCCATCAATAAGGTTACCATCAGGTACAAATTCCCATTTCCACGAATGGATGACATGATGGATTACTTAAGTGGAGCAGCGCATTTCTCGAAAATCGATCTGAAGAGTGGATACCACCAGATCCGAATCAAAGAAGGGGATGAATGGAGAACAACTTTCAAAACTAATGAAGGACTGTATGAGTGGATAGTGATGCCATTTGGATTAAGTAACGCCCCTAGTACCTTTATGCGTCTGATGAACGAAATGTTGAAAGAGTTCATCGGAAAGTTCATAATTTTATATCTTGATGATATATTGATTTTCAGTAAGACTAAAGAAGAACATTTTTGACATGTTCGGAGTGTGCTGGGGAAGTTGCAGCAAAACAAGTTGCTGATCAATTTGAAAAAAATTTCCTTTTTTCAGAAGGAATTAGTTTATTTGGGCTTTGTGATTGCAGAGAATGAGTTGAAGATGGACCCAGAGAAAGTTGCAGCTATTGTTAGCTAGCCATCCCCAAAGAGCCTATTTGAGGTTTGTAGTTTTCATGGGTTGGCAAGTTTATATCGTAAGTTCATAAGGAATTTTAGTGAGATCTGCACACCTATGTTGGATACAATAAAAAAGGCAAGTCAAACTTTCTGTTGGACTGAAGCGGCAGAAAAAAGCTTCCAAATCTTGAAGAAGAAGATCACTGAAAGATCGATTTTGAGGTTGCCTGATTTTAATAAACTGTTCCAAGTTCGTTGTGATGCCATTGGTACAACCATTAGGGCCATACTTAGCCAGGAAGACAAACCTGTCGCCTATTTCAGTGAAAAGTTGAATGAAAGAAGGCAAAAGTACTCATCTTATGACAAGGAGTTTTATGTTGTTGTCCAAGCACTGAAGCATTGGAGACACTATTTTTTGGGTAATGAATTTGTTTTGTTTTTTGATAATTCTGCATTGCAGTGTGTTATGTAGCAACATAAGTTGAACCACAAGCATGCAAAGTGGGTTGAGTACTTGCAGAGTTTCATGTTTGTATTGAAGAATTTCAGTGGACAGGCCAACAAGGTAGCAGATGTGCTGAGCAGAAGAGCTTTTCTCTTGTAGGAGAGTACGATACAAGTGCTGGGATTTGAACACCTGAAAGACTTGTATCAAACAGATGCGGATTTTAAGGAGGCTTATGAAGCCTTCCAGAATCCTTTGTTGAGAAATAATAGTCCATGGCTGGACTATAACTTACAGGAGAAACTGTTGTTTAAAGGAGGACAACTATGTATTCCTGACTGTTCGATGAGGGAGAACATCATTCGGGAGAAACACAGCGGAGGTCTTGCCAGACATTTCGGCATTGATAAGACCCTAGATTAGCTCAGTCACTTTTATTACTGGCCAAAGATGCGAAGGGATATGCAGCGATTTGTAACCAGATGTAAAGTGTGCTAGTTGGCGAAAGGACACAGTCAGAATATGGGACTCTACACACCACTGCCTATTCTGAGTAGACCGTGGGATTCAGTCAGCTTGGACTTTGTCTTAGGTCTACCCAAAACACAGCGCAGTTATGGTGGTAGTGGAGCAGTTCTAAAAAATGGCACATTTCATTCCTTGTAAAAAAAACAGTGATGCTACTCATGTAGCACACCTATTTTTCATAGAGATTGTCAGACTACACGGTTTGCTTAAGTCCATTATTTCCGACAGGGATGTGAAGTTCACAGGACATTTCTAGCGTACCCTGTGGAAGAAGTTGGACACACGATTGAACTTCAGCTCCGCTTATCACCCACAGACTGATGGGAAAACAGAGGTGGTGAACAGAAGCTTAGGAAACCTACTACGGAGTTTGATTGGAGAAAATTCACGAATGTGGGATCGTGTACTTGCCCAGGTGGAATTCGCTTACAACGATTCATTGAATCGAAGCACAGGATACAGTCCTTTTCAGATCTTGTATGGCATGCATCCTCGTGGAGTGCATGAGTTATGGGATCTAGGACAGTTGGAAAGGAGGAGTGCTGATGGGGAAGATTTCGCCAAAGCAATGAATGACCTACATGAGAAAGTAAAATCTAAGTTGCAGGAAAACAACCATAGGTATAAGTAGCAAGCAGATATAAAACGACGAGAGATATAGTTTCAGGTGGGAGACGACATTCTCACACATTTACGCAAAGAAAGGTTCCCTAAGGGTGAGTACAACAAATTGAAGTTTAAAAAAATTGGCCCTTGCAAAATTCTGCGTAAATTGTCTGTGAATGCCTATGAATTACAGCTACCCCCAGGAATAGGCATATCACCTATCTTCAACGTGGCAGATTTGTTTCCATACACTGCCAGTCCTGAAGATGACAGTACGACACAGCCAGAACGGGACACCCAGATAGAAATTGGTTCTTGGATAAGACAAATGCCTTTGGCTCAGCCTCTTGAGATTGAGAGAATTCTCGACACACAGGTGGCCAAGCGAACTCGCAGAAAAGAGTACCTTCAGTACCTTGTCAAGTGGAAGAACCATCCCATTGAGGACAGTTCGTGGCTTGACGCGGCCCAGATACAACGCGCAGGATATTCAGTGGAGGAACTCATGGAACAGAGCCATGAATTTCCGTTAACCTGGGAGCCTGATGCAGGAGCATCCAGCTCAGGGTGAACAAAAACAAGAGTGTTTGTCTCACAAGTTTACAGGTCATTGTACCCGAGTTCTCTTTTTAATTTTCCTAGTTTCTAGGATTTAGAACTTAACAACCAACTATGTTTTAATTTCATTTTTTTTTAGTTACTATTTTACAATTAATTTAGGTGAACGAGAATTAACAGTTACCCAATGTAACTACATGTAACTGTTGACAGTTCTAAAAAAAACTGTTTAACAAATCATACAAAAAGGGAAAAATGATACATTGTAAGTTTGATTTCCATCACAGCAAAAAAGAAAATAAAATCATTTTAAAAGATTTTACAAAGCCATCTGAAATCCATCCGCAGCCAAATACAATTTATTTTCATTTTCATGATAAATTGAATGCATGTGCAAACAGTAGCAAGAACTGGCAAAATAAATTATTTTCACAGGTGTTGAAGTAACAACAAAATTAACAAGCCGAGACATTCACCAGCAAGAAGGGATCTCCAGTTAGAGGAACACACCGAGCATCAAAACAAAGAGAACGCACAAGTCATGTGTACCATCCAACTGAAATAACTAGTTTTCATTTCGAAACATTGTCCAAGTAGTTTGTTTTACAAGTACAAAAAGAAATATTTCATGTTCGACTAAAGAACCAGGTTCAAAACCCCAGCATAAAAACTATACAACCAGTAACAAACACCAGGACCAGAGGTTAAAAACCCCGATTGATAAACCAAGAGCGTGACCGCAAATAAATCCCAGAACTGATTACAAACAGAAACATATTCCTATTAACCAACTAACGAAAGAATCAAAACAAGTAGCAGAGCAGATCCACAACCAAATACTACAAGTAGCGCCCAGTAAAGAAAACAGGAGTCGTGACCACTTACAGGTCAAAGCGCCACCAAGAAACGAGCCATTACAACCACAGAGGAATAGTCGAAAAACCCTCACAGCCACCGAAGAGCAAAGAAGAAAATGCCAAATGAACAGAGGTAAGGTGCTTAGCTAAGGGCAGGATAGCGAATTCCGAGGACGGGACAGGTGTCCTCCTCACACCTACCACAAGTACAAGTTATAAAATCGACAATCAAACAAATATCAATTACAAATCACGAGAACCTGATAAACACAATCATCATATTAATAATACATTAGTTATTGATTAAAACACAGAGTTTAAGAAGGGTTGGTCCCATGAGAAATTTATGTGATTTAATTTTGGGTTGATGCATTTTATTCAATTTTAATTTATTTACAAATTTAAAATTGTATGTAGCCACACACACATATATATTTTTGATATATTGTACATGCCGCTTATTAGAGAGTGCAAGAGGATATCTATACAACTTAGATAATACATAGATTTATATATATTTATTTTACTATGTATCTTGTTCTTTATTAAAAATTATAGCACATGTGACACGTGCATATAATATTTGTTTTTTGGAGTTGATAATTTTTGAAACTAATGTGAATTTAATTTACTTTCAAGTTCCTTTTGGAGTTACTTTAGTAGCTATGTTCATGTTAATTTATAGATATCAAAATTATTATATATAAATTTAAAAGGTTCATATATAATACTTTAGTTAAAATGTTTTAAATTGAAGTGAATGATATAAATGTTTTGTTAAAAATTATTTGAATGAATTTATGTTACAAATTTGAATGAAAATGTTTAGTAGTGAGTTAAGAATTTCAATAAGTGTGATTATAAATTATAATTGGTTTATTATTCATTTAATAAACAAATGGAACTCATACAATAGGAACTCATAGTGCTAATAATATCAATGGGATGAACCATAAAAAAAATCACCGAAAGAACAAAAATTGTTAAAATTGTTAAAAATATTGAAATAAATTATATATCTAATAATATCAATGGGATGAACCATAAAAAAAAATCACCGAAAGAACAAAATTGTTAAAAATATTGGTTCATTTCGGTGATTTTTTTTATGGTTCATCCCATTGATATTATTAGCACTATGAGTTCTTATTGTATGTGTACAATACGGAAATTACGTGAGGAAGTCGAGGTTCTAAATGAAACCTTGAATTGTTTTAAAAAAACATCAGATAAAATTGGAATTTGAGTTGAAAAATCTTAGATTTAAACTACAGACAAAAAAGAAGAAGGATAGCATCCATAGAGGTGAAGAATGTGACATATTTATATTCTCGACATGAAGAACAATCACTGAATCGAGTCATCCGTTATCGTGCACATGCTAGGCCACATACTCATTTGGAGGGACTCTTTTTCTTATTATCTGCTATATGTAATATTTTGTTGTATTTTGTAAATTTTTAGGATGTTTTATGAAATATTTATATATAATATATATAATATTTTCTTCTTGTTAAGACAGAAAATATGGAGACATTTTTGTTAATGTATGGATGGGAAATAATAAATTTTTGTAACATGTTATTATTGTATGCCATTTATGATATATAAATAAGAAAAATTTGAAGTTTTTGTTATTATATGCAGTACAATCAAAGTAGTAATTTTTTATAATTTTTTATTTTGGATATTTTTTATTAGTTGAAGAGATGTAGAAATAACATTTTTAATGTTTTCTTATATTATTTGTTTCAATTTAATAGCAATTTGTATCTAATTTTTTTATATAAATTCAAAAAAAAAAAATAGTTATTTCCAATCTTAATTATTTGTTTAAATCTAATTTTTTCAAATAAACTCAAATTCTTTTGAAAAAAAATTAATTTTAGTCTAAAATAAAAACATTTCATATTTCTAAATAAAATATTTTAAGTATATATAAAAATAAGTTAGTCAAATTTCAAATGAAATAACATTGTCATATAAATACCATTGTTATACATTGTTATGTATAGATACATTGAAAATGAACAAAAACAATAAAAAACGGACAAAAACAAAATTGGTAAGAAAGCTTGCAAATTAATACTACATTGTATATGGATACTTTCAAAATGAATACTTGGAAATAAATATGTCTTTCTTGTTTTATATTTAAACTTTATATATATGGCTGGTTAAAATGAACTAAAAGAAGAAACACTAAGAACCTTTCAAAACAATACCACTTACATCTTTCTAGCTGTAAAAACTATGATCAAGCATATATGTACTTAGTTTTTTGGTTTCAATAGTTGGAGGGAAAATTCAATGAGTTCATAGCAATTGTAAAATTCCAATTAAATAAATATCATGGTCAATGAAATCAAAGCAATTGTGAAATATGTATGTATAAAATTCAAACATGGATGGATGTTGATAAAATTGGTTAAGAAGCTTGCAAAGAAATACCACTTGTTTTTTTTTTTTTTTTTTTTTTTTGCAATTGTGAAATATGTATGTATAAAATTCAAATATGGATGGATGTTAATAATGAAGAAAAACAAGAAATTGGTCAAGAAGCTTGCAAAGAAACACTACTTGTGTGTTGTTTTTGTTCTATTTTCATAAACATCATATAGGGATGTTAAAAATGAACAAAAATAATAAATTGGTTTAGAATATTTCAAGGAAATAACACATATGTTTTTTTGTTTTATTTAAATATAAATTTGATATATATAGATGTTGAAAATGATCAATAACAAGAAATTCGTTAAGAACCTTGTTATAGGAAACATAAACTATAGTGGAAGAAAAGTAGATTTTTTCAAGAATGTAAAGTAACTATCAAATTCCAATTAAAAATGTAAATATACATTATAAATGCTCTCTCTCACACACACAATAGATGTAGAAATACAACAATGGATCATGTAATAACTAAATTTATAATTGTACAATATATAACATTAAAGACAAATTGAATGAATTTCAAGCATAAATCAATATGAACTTGTTTCAAGGAGTTCATATCCATGAATCAAGATAGAATCCTATTTAATCCTATGGACCATATATATTTGATGCAAAAATAAAACGATGAATTAAATATGTATGCTACTTGATTTTTAAATTTATTATTGTACAATATATAACATTGAGAATATACAAAATGAATGGATTTAAAAAATAAGTCAATTTGTATGTATATTTCGATGAGTTCATAACAATCTTAACCAATCAAGATAGAATCCTATGGAATCATATGGAACATATAACTTAAATATAGTTGTACAATATATTTAATGATAGAATACATTTGAGGAAAAAATATAACATTGAAGACAGAATAAATGAATTTCAAACATAAGTTCAATATATATACATGTTTCAATAAACATAACAATCATAACCAATCATGATAGAATCATATAGAATCATAGAGACCATATAACTTAAAAATATAATTTCAATTTATATATAACATTGAAGACAATGAATTAATTTGAAGCATAAGTTCAATATATACCATGTTTCAATGAACATGTAACAATCAAAATTAATCTTGACGTAAATCCTATAATGTATGTATGTCCATATGTATCTAAACTATGGATTCCCTAAAAAACTTGCAATGGAATATCATCTTCAAGTATTCATTCATGATCTGTGTTTGTCGTTTTCCATTTTCTAACTTTCAATTTTTTCTTCGTTTAGAATTCTATTAGTTGTATGCATGTCGCACATACCAAATGACTATTTTGGCAACTGATGACATTGGGTTGATAGTATTGAATGTGAACATGAGTTGGTGTCTGATAGGTTTCTTGAAAAAAATATCCTTTCAGTACTATAAGAGATCCTCATTGATATGTGAAACCATTATCATCATATTTCTTCAATAATTTCATCTTTGTTTCTTGACAATGCATCAAATAATATTTGATATTTTCTTCATTTATTATAGGTGCAACCACAACGAAGGCATCTCCTACAGGAATTGTCATATGTTACATTCAATTTCATTGACAAACAACACACTGATAATAAAGTCTACATACATTGTTTTAAAATGTGAAACAACCATTCTAAGCAATAGTAACAAATTACCTTATATAAGGAGATTAGAAACTTTGTCACAGTCCATTGACACTACAATATCTTTTGCTTCCATCTCCTCTCCAGTTACAAGTAAATTTTCCCCTTCGTATTAATTTATGTATGTTTCAAAGATTCAACATATTTATTAATTATGTTCTCACAATTTTCTATGGACTTTGTGTCATCTATGCAAACTTAACAATAACAAGGTTATTTTCATCAATCAAATGAAAACACATTTTGGTGCGAGGGTTATATATATATATATATATATTAACATTTTTTTCAAGAGTACTATAGCTATATTCAAAAAATAATTTTATTTAAAAAATAAAATTAATAAAAATCATGTGCACTACAACATATATGTACATACTTGCACACATATTTTGATGAATTACTTTCATGGATTATATTTTCTTGGAACCATTGAACAATGTCTTCAACTAATCCAAGTATGGCAATACACTGGTTCATTTGATACCTTAAAAGTGGTTATTTTATACAAGCTCCTGCACCATCATGCTCACACTTTCTATGAACAGTCTCAAAGAAATTCCAACAATGTTTAATGCTTGTTTTCATATGAAGCCAACATTGTGACATCCCCTATAGGTAAATTTCCCTTGTAAACAATAATTTTTTTTTGGTAATTATCTAACCATAAATTAAAACGGCTAAGAAGGGATACATATTCTAGTGTTTAAGGAGGGATATTTCTTGAGTAAGTTGGTTGTTTTAAATATCAATAATGGCTTGAATGTGTGTTAAAAATTCAGATGTAAATGAAGAATGTTCCCATGTTCTCTTTGGGAAACAAAAACAAGAAATAAAGGATAAAAGTTAATGAGAGTATGGGTTGCGATGTGAAGGTGGTTGGTCTATGCAAAACCATGAAAAGACAAGGTTAGTTGGTCGGTTACAAGAGGAAGGAGGAGGAGACTTAGAGGGGGTTTTTTTATTTATGAAGAAATATAGATGATTAACATGGGTAGAAGAGGCTCTTGGGGTAGATAGCTCATTTACTGCTTGTTGTGCAATCATTGAAAAACCAGTGGGTGAAGGTGGTGTGGCCTTGAGACACTCTGTTTTAACTGTTGATGTTGGTCTAACTTCTTGAGTAGAAGATGGCCATATGTTAGTGGGGTGGTTCATTATTTTTACTTGATATTTGGTAGCTGGTGGGTGGAGGTGAGAAAACCTTAGTACACCTCATTTCAGCTGATAATATCGGTTTAAAATTCCTCTGAAATAACTCTACCCCAAGCTCTAGAATCTGGCTTGACGGTGACTGCTATAAGAAATATTTGGTTGCAGCTCGTCTAAGGTTGGGTGGAGAGTTGAAGTCCCAATCTTAGTTTCTTGGTTTAATCTATCAAAGATAAGTTTATTTTTATGACTCTTGTGTTTTGAACGCTTTATGTGTTCTTAATGTATTGATTTATTATGGCTTGTAAAGTTGAGGAATGAGGCATTCATGTTTGGATGAGCATGATTCTTTTAAATCTATGGATGGGGAATGATTTAGATTCATGTGTTTAAATTGAACGTAATCCTAGTCCAGATGGATTTTTTGCTAGGAATGTTTGAGTCTTATGATTCCTTGATTTAGAACTATGGTAGGTGTGCTTGAATATCAAAGATATGGGTGAATCTCTGCAATGTTTATACTTTGTTGAGGGAATGGCTAATAATGAGGGATGGTTGATCTGTGGAGACTGATAAGTATATAACGATTCTTGTGCATGTATCTTGTATTATAAATATTATTTGATAACAAAGTTG
This sequence comes from Pinus albicaulis, assembly GCA_034641835.2. Classification (NCBI taxonomy): domain Eukaryota; kingdom Viridiplantae; phylum Streptophyta; class Pinopsida; order Pinales; family Pinaceae; genus Pinus; species Pinus albicaulis. The sequence goes on from CM076569.1 coordinate 831,966,443, forward strand.
ATGATCATTAGGTTTATATTTAGGAGTGGGTTACACCTGTACTCATCCTAGATGATTAAATTAATCTACATGACCGTGAATAATAGAGATATAAAAAAATATGTTTGAATGGATATATACACAAAAAAACTTAGTTATCAGGTCGATTATTATCCATAAATCTCAAGACAAATATACACAACTTAATGCATAGGAAGGATAGAGATAAATATATATAAATATACACATTTATATGCATGAATACCTGTGTATTTGCAAGAAGAAAACATGAGAATAACTACCTACACATTTATGATTCCTCATCGAAAATCATTTCGTTCCTATCCACAATAAGGGAATAATGAAGTAAACATGGGTTCCCCCTTCTCAACAACTACTCCAAATGTTGAATGTCCATATGTTGAGCAAGCATCGAAAGGTAAATTCCTATGGTTTGTTTGTCGATAGGTAAATTTCATTAATTTATTTGTGATTTTAATCATGTAAATAATTTTTTCAGTTGTATAACCATATACTACATGAGTATTTTTTATGTTTATAGTATTTTTATGTTTATGTGAATAGGATTTGAAGATCATCTTAGGGACGATGATGTTGGTGAAGCAAGGGTGCATTTTTCACAAGAGGAGGATTATATTTTGATGACAATTTATCCATCAGATGTATTTGATGAGCTTCCTTGGGAGAGTGAAGTGGAAAATTTAACACTTCAAAAATGTAGAGATCACCATGAAATGTTACAGGGTTATCTTAGTCAGTTAAAAATTCCAATGGAGAGTCGAAAAAGCTTAGAGATTGTTTTACACTCTCTAAGCACAATTAATGATTTATATGAGAATATTGGGTCTATAACTAATAGTTTGACAACATGATGCAATAACGCAAATAAAAATTAATGGTCCCACATAAGTGGCCTTTTGTAAATAAAAAATATTCAAAGAGAACACGCCATTTCAATGTTTAACTTTAAATAAGGATGAAAGAGGTTGATGTTAAAGGTGCAATATTTGAAGCACCCTATCATTGTGCCCTTTTTGTATGGTAGGTTTATTGTAGCATGTGGAAAATTGTCTTAGAGTGATGAGGTACCTCATTATTTTGCAAAGTTTATTAATGTTGAATATTTTTTTGTGCATGAAACTTGATTGTACAAAAATTCCGTCTAAATTCAATGGAGATAGAATAGGTCACATATATAATACGAAGGGTGCATTTAGAGAATCATTGTTACCTTTCCTTCCACCTCCACTGGTATCTCCACCAACAAGGGTGCTTACACTACGATCAAAAATAAATGCAACATCTCAAGTCTGTTGAGAGGTGAGGGATGCTATTGTAGATAGCATAAAATCTACATTTGTTGGAATTGATGTTGGTTTAAGGGGAATAGAGCACAATATAGTGTTCTTACCAATTTTGATTATAAATCAGATTCTAAGGTAGAATAAATGAGAATAGAAGATATCCGAGCTTATGTAAAGTATTTTCACAACATTGATTTGCAAGAGTTAATGGGCTGCGAGGAAGAGAATATGGGATCAATATGTCCTCAATTGGTAGAAATGCTTCATTGTAAATTTGGATCTGTTTTAGTTACTACTTATATGTTCATGTGTTTTCTAAACAATGAATAATACATGTGCTACATGTTTTCCATTTGCAGTTCACGCACATGCTGATTAAGAAGGGTATAAGATGTGAGTCTGATACCAATTAGGATGCGTTGAATAATGTATGTTCTTTCAAAGACATCCATATTAGTACTCCAGTTTTATATTTACTAATGTGAACAAAATCATTATGAAGTTAAAAATTTACTAAAATTTTATATGTCCATAGAGTTCCATTCCATATCCTAATGTAATGGGGCGAGTATCCTCTTCAATGCTTGGAGGAGATGTTGGCACTTCACATGTGTTTTTCACTATGTTTTCAACTTTTGAGTAAAGTGTCATTTAATTAGATAAAAATTGTGTTAAGAAATAAGATGTTTTGCAATTTTCAAAATTTCAAATTGCAGGGTCAACATCCAATAATTGTATCATCTATGAGGAATTTGGGTATTGGGATTGGACCCTCTTCTATTAGAGGAGATGTTTTACACACTATCACTTCAAAGGTATTTCATGCCTCATGGTTCAACAATTTTACACAGTTGCATTGATACTTTCAAGTGAAAGTTCTTAAAATTTTATTTATCTTAAATTTAGGGTGGGGGTTTGGATTTTCCTTTATCTTTTGGGTTGAGACTCTATTCCATCCCAGGAGATTTCTCAAACATTGAGATACTTTTGTGATTCAATGTTGGGTTGATGCATTTTATTCAATTTTAATTTGTTTACCAATTTAAAATTATCAGGTCACCCATGAGAGAGTGCAAGAGGATATGCATACAACTTAGATAATATAGAGCTTTTTATGTATCTATTTTACTATGTATCTTGTTATTTATTAAAACCTTTAGCATATATGACACATGCATATAAGTTTTTTGTTTAAACTCATAATTTTTAGAACTTAATATAAATTTAATTTACTTTCAAGTTTTTTTTGTAATTGCTACTTTAGCAATTATGTTCATATTAATTTATAGATCTCAAAATGGTTATATACGAATTTAAAATGTTCATGTATAATAATTTAATTAAATGTTTTAATATGAACTGAATGATATAAATGTTTTGTTTAAAATTATTTGAATGAATTTTATGTTAAATTTTTTGCTGCAATTTTTTCTTACTGAATTAAGAATTTCAATAAGTGTAATTACAAGTTATAATTTGTTTTTTATTCAAATTTTTATATATATTTTAACAATTTTTTTCTTTCGGTGATTTTTCATTGTTCATCCTATTGCTAATATTAGCACCATGGGTTCCTATTGTATGTGTACAATACATGAATTACGTGAGGAAGTCGAGGTTCTACATGAAACCTTGAAGTGTTTTAAAAAATATCAAATAAAATTGGAATCCGGGTTGAAAAATCTCATATCCGAACTCCAAAGAACAAAGACAAAGATCAAAGAGAATGATAACATCCTTAGAGGTGAAGGATGTAACACCTTTCTATTCTCGACATGAAGAACAATCAGTGAATCAAGTCATCCATTACCATGCACATGCTAGGCTACACACTCATTTGGAGTGACCCTTTTTCTTATTATCTTTTATATGTAATATTTTGTAATCTTTGGGATGTTTTATGAAACTTTTTATTTATAAAATATGTAATATTTTTTTTTATTGTACTCTTAGGACGAGAGATATGGAGAAATTTTGTTAATGTGTGAATGGGAAATACGATTTTTTTAAACTTTTTATTATTATATACTATAAATGATAGATACATAGGAAAATTTGAAACTTTTTGCTATTATATGCAGTATAATCAAAGTAGTAATCTTTTGTTTGGGATATTTTTTTATTAGATAAAGATAAATGTTTATCAATGATATATGTGGAAATAACATTTTCATTGCATTTTCTTTGCATTCTCAAAAGATAAAGTAAACATGTTCTCATATTATTTATTTCAAAAGATAAAGTAGCATTTTTAAAATTTTTGCATTTTCAAAGTCATTTTTTTATTTATAATTTTTAACATCTTATAATTTTCAAAATATAAAGTCAAAAACAACTTAATTGCATTTTGTATCTAATCTTTTCATATAAATAAAAAGACATTAAAAATAGTTATTTCCAACCTTAATTATGTGTTTAAATCTAATTTTCTCAAACATTTTTTAATCTAATTTTCTCAATTTTAATCTAAAATAAAAACATTTCAAAATTAAAAATAAAATATTTCCAGTATATATGAAAGTAAGTTACACAGATTTAATTTCAATTTTCAAATGAAATAACATCGTCATAAAAATACCATTGTTATATGTGGATACATTGAAAATGAACAAAATCAAGAAATTGGTAACCGGGCTTGAAAATTAGTATACAATAAATATGGATACATTGAAAAAAAAAAACAATAAATTAGGTAAGAAGCTTGCAACTAAAACATTGAAAAAAAAATAGTTTAGAATGTTGCAAAGAAAACATTGAAAATGAACAAAAACAAGAAATTGGTAAAGAAGCTTGAAAACTAATACTACATTGTATATGGATACTTTTAAAATGAATACTTGAAAATAAATATGTCTTTTTTTTTTTAATATTTAAATTATATATATATATATATATATATATATGAATGTTGAAAATAAACAAAAAGAAGAAACCCTAAGAACCTTGCAAAGAATACCAAATGTACATCTTTCTAGTTTTCGAAACTATCATCAAACATATATGTATTCAATTTTTTGGTTTCAATAGTTGGAAGAAAAATTCAATGAGATCAAAGAAATTGTAAAATTTCAATTAAAGAAATACCATGGTCAATCAAATCAAAACAACTTTGAAATATGGATGGATGTTGATATTGAAGAAAAACCAGTAATTGGTTAAGAAGTTTGCAAATAAATAACACTTTTTTTGTTGGTTATATTTTCATTAAAACGATGTTGAAAATAAACAAAAACAATAAATTGGTTAATAAGCTTTTAAATAAATACCACATGTTTTTTCTGTTTTTTTGTTATTTTTTTTTTAATATAAATTTGAGATATGTAGATGTTGAAAATGAACAAAAACAAGAAAGTGGTTAAAAACCTTACTATGGAAAACATAAATTATGGTGGAAGAAAAGTATATTTTTTAAAGAATGTAAAGTAACTATCAAATTCCAATTAAAAAATGTAAGTATACATTATGAATGCACGCACACACACACACACAAGATGTAAAAATAGAATAATAGATCATGTATATAGCTTAAATTCACAATTGTACAATATATGAAATTGAAGGCAAAATGAATGAATTTAAACCATAATTCAATATGAACATGTTTCAATGAGTTCATTAAAATCTTAACCAATCAATATAGAATCCTATTTAATCCTATGGACCATATATATTTGATGCAAAAATAAAACAATGAATTCAATATGTATGTTGATTTTTAAATTTATAATTGTACAACATATAACATTGAGAGTCTAAAAAATTAATGAATTTCAATCATAAGTTAATTTGTATGTATGTTTCAATAAGTTCATAATAATCATAACGAATCAAGATAGATTCTTATGGAATCATGCGGATCATATAAATTAAATATAGTTGTATAACATATTTAACATTGAAGACATCCGAGGAAGAAATATAACATTGAAGACAAAATAAATGAATTTCAAACAAAAGTTCAATATATATACATGCTTGAATGAGCATAACAATCATAACCAATCAAAATGGAATTGCATGGAATTTTGTAGACCATATAACTTAAAAATATAATTGTAATTTATATTTAACATTGAAGATAATGAATTATTTCAAGCATAAGTTCAATATATAAAATGTTCCAATGAATATGTAACAATCATAAATAATCTTGAAATAAATAGTACAATGTATGTATTTACATATATGTATCTAAACTATGGAATGCCTAAAAAAATTGTAATGGAATGTCATCTTCAAGTATCTGTCCATGATTTTCTTTTGTCATTTTCCATTTTCTAACTTTCAATTTTTTATTCGTTTAGAATTTTATTAGTTGTATGCGTGTTGCACATATAAAATGACTATATTGGTAGTTGATGACATTGGGTTATATGTAAACCCATTATCATCATAGTTCTTCTATAATTTCATCTTTGTTTGTACATAATGCATCAAAAATATTTGAAATTTTCTTCATTCCCTACGAGTGCAACCACAACAAAAACATCTTCTACAAGCATTGTCATATGTCACATTAAAATTCATTGACGAACAACTCATTATAATAAAGTCTACATGCATTGTTTTAAAACATGAAAAATCATTATAAGTAATAGTAATAAATTACCTTCTCTAAGGAGATCACACTTTGTCACCATCAGTTGACACTACAGTCTCTTTTGCTTCCATCTCCTCTACAGTTGCAAGTGACATTTTCCATTTCATATTAAGTTTTGTATGTTTCAAAGCTTCAACATATTTATTAATTATGTTCTCACAATTTTCTATGGAATCTATGTCATCTATGCAAACTTAACAAAAGAAAGATTATTTTCATCGATCAAATGCAAACACATTTTGGTGTGAGGGTTATATATATATATATATATAACCCTCACACCAAAATGTGTTTGCATTTGATCGATGAAAATATATATGGGTAAACCCATGAAGTTGGGTTACACTTTTGTGAGAATCAGGGTGGAAAACTCTTTTTCTCAACAATTTGGCCAAACTTTTATAAAAGTTCGGCCGAACTGTTATAGAGTTCGGCCGAACTATTATAGATTTCGGTCGAAATATCGAAATTAGTTTGAGCGAACTCATTCTGTCGTTTACATTGACGATGTACTGACGGCGTGGGCAAACATATTTTTGGCTAGAGATGGGAAAACCGGCAACATAAATTAGGCCGAACTATTAAAATAATTCGACTGAACTTTAGTTTATAAATGCACTAACCCAAACCTGTTAATGGGTTTCGGGCTTATTAGTGTCTGCGTCTGTTGTGTTTGTGTTTCTCATCTGCTACATTTGTGTTTGCAGGGTCTTGGCAGAGTCTTGCGGGGTAATTGTTGTTGTTTTTTTTCTTTGTGAATTAGTTTTGTTGTTGTTTTAATGTTTTCTTCTGTTTTAATTTTATCGTTGTTTTTATGTTTGCAGGTAATTATCCTCCGACTTCGTCGTTGATTGCATCTTGGTTGATCTCCAAATTGTGACTTGTCACCGAATTGCGGTCTCGTCACCGAATTGCGATCTCAGCTCTGAATTGCAGCCTCATCACTGAATTGCGGCCTTGGCTCCGAATTTCCAGGTTGGCATCCTACAAATTTTCTTGGTACAATGAAGTCTTCTTATGTCTTTAATGGAGCAAAGTCAAACTTTGATTTAATTGTTAGCATAAAAGATCTTTTTTCATAGTTAATGCTAATTGGAGAATATTTAGTAAATAATTCAAAACTTAGAATAACATTCACAGGAATATTATCTAATTCTAAGAATGTACAGATAATAGAATGATCTTTAATCTTTAAAGGGAAATCTAGAACTTGGTGTTCTTTTGTTTACAGCCTGAAAATGATGAGTGTTTATCAGATATATTTTATTTTCCTACCCCCCAGTCAGGAAGTTGTCCGACTGTACTGCAAATAGAGGAAGAAAACATCTTTTCATAATTCTCAAATTCCTTCTGCATGCATTTTTCTAGACAGTGTTCTTGGATTATTGTATTTATATGATCCTGTAATACTGCCAGAGTCATTCCCATGAAGGTAAGCTTATGGTCACGAAAATATTGGTTTATAGCCCGTGGAAGGAATCCAGGCATACTCTGTACATATCTACAGATAAAACCAGGATCTTGGTATGCATTTCCACGGATTATCCAATCTTGCATTTGGTAAAAATACTGGTCTAGTGATTGGAGGTTGCCTAATTGGTTAGACAAAAATAAATCCTTGAAATGCTCTGGACCGACAAATTGGAACTTTAGGGCAAGCAATAATTGTTCTATTGGTTCAGTATGGCCTAAGATTGTCTCTTTTTGTTCTACCGGTGCATAGTGCCACCATATATGTGCCAGTCCTACGAATCTATTAATGATTTTCTGTGCAATGTTTCTCCTGGATTGAGTAGGATCTTCAAAAATTTTATTTGTAGCCCAAATGGCTGAAAAATTTATAGTATTCTCTAATTATACCTTTGGTTGGAAGTTAGGCATGAGCATAGGATTTGCAGACATCTATTGGATTACTTTGTTTAACATTGAAACTCTTGTATTTGCTACAGACATTGGTAGTCTTGATGTACTTCCTCGGGTTAACATGAATGTATTAGTATCTGGTTCTACTTTGGGGAAAACCAAAAACTGTTTGTATTTGTCTTGTTGGAAAGTAGGACCTTTCTTCTACACTTGTTGCAGAAAGTATTGACTGACAGAAATGACCTCGTCCATTTCTTCTTCTTCTTGGGCTAAACTAGCCACAAAATCCCAATTTGGTTTTGGTTTTGCAACTTGCTTTTTTAGTATAGCAGTTTGCATGGAAAAGACTGTTTCGATGGCATCTAACCTTTTGTTCAAATTTTCTATGGCCTGAGTTAGATCATCAACTTCATGTCCTAGCAACTCAGAATGTGCTAAGATTTTTTCACATATCTTTCTCTCTTTAGAGACTATTTCTTTGACAGATTGACAAAAGGCCCTTTGGAGCATAGCTCAAAATTCCCATTTATCTAAGAAAAAAAATGCATGTAGATCATTGGAACTCTATGTTGTTAATATTGGACAGATTTTGGCAAGTTTAAGGCATTTTATCTAGCAAGTAGATGACACCCCTTTAGAGACTACTTTCATGTTTCCAATATTTTGGACCCTTGGGTACCTATTTCTTGTGGTTTCCGATGATATATTTCTAATAAAGGGATAGATTGTAATGATCAAAACATTCATATACAACCAATAAATACCTCATAATATGCGATAAGAAGATGCTTAGATTCTTTGCTAGCTCAAAATAAAATAAAATTAGGATAATCTCAACTTAGAAGTTTGATCCATACTTTATAGGAAATTTTTCGTATAGGCTTAAATTGACAGACAGCTAATTCAAAGTTTCCACAGGGGAATCCATGTAATTGAATAAACAAACCTTGACTGCACAACCTCCAACCAAACCCAACTTGTGTGATCAAAAAAAAAATTGATAAAACACTTATAGGTCAAATGAGTAGGACTCAATAGCTGTAAGTGAATCCATAACTCAATGGCCTAATGCTGGATGTGTCCCACGACCATACTAAGTCTGACTAATGGACTGCCTAAAACTATTTTCATTTTCGACCTTCCTCACTTAAGTTTTCTCTGTTTCAAAATGACTTGATTGAATTCAAATAAAACAACCTTCAGAAATGATTCGAAATGTCTAGCCCTTCGAGAATACCAAGTATAACCAAAAAATAACTCCACATCTTGAAAACCATGCTATTCAGAAAATCCATTCTTTCAGTACCCTGAAATATACAGAGAAAGGAAGATAATAGCATTTCAGGCAGGGAAGATAAAGATGTCATAACAGAACTCTGATATAAAAGCACAATCTTCAATTCCATTGTTTCGTAGGTAAAGTACTATCCTCACATTAAGTCATTTTATAAGGTTACTCTAAAACTAAAGGTTTTCTCCCATTAATTAAAGGAAAAATTTAAGGCCTAAAAAATGAACCTAAAGTGGTTGAACTTTCGTAGGATTTTAGTCTGTCTATTGAGTGTTAACTTCTACAAGTTCTATAGGCAGAGTCTGTAAAGGACCAGGTAGTGTTAACTTCTACAAGTTCTGTAGGCAGAGTCTGTAAAGGGCCAGGTAGCCTCTGGATCTCATCTTTTATGAAAGGTGACATATCCAATAAATTCTCCTATAGTCAATCTATGGAATAGATCTAAATAGAAGTTCTTCATTTCAATATCCATAAACCACAACCACTTTAAGAAAAATAATGTACATGTGTCATTTCTCCCATACATGTGTCATTTATCCCATAAAATCTTAAGGCAAACTTTAAAGAATGTGTCATTGGCTTTTTCCCATTAAATTTAAAGCATGTTTCATTTCTCAAGGCTTTCTCCCATTAATTCAAGGCAAACTTTAAGGCCTAAAACCTAAAAGTAGTTGAACTTCCATAGGATAGGATCCCCCAAACTCAAATGGAATAAAATGTAAAATGTAAAAAGTGGAGTGTTTTATGATGTAATGGATCTTAATAATCTAGATTGGCATGGTTGTATTGAACTTCCATAGGATAGGATCCCCCAAACTCAAGGTAAGTAAAATGTAAAATGTTAAAAGTGGAGTGTTTTATTGTAATATTCCCAATTAGCAATGGCTAATTGGAATATTCGATTTTGGTAAATTTTTCCTTATGTAGTTAGATTATAAATAAAATTGGGTAAAGGGGGGACATAACTCACTCTAAAAATAAAGTGCACCCCCTAATAGAACCAGCATTGTAACTTAAGTGAGCCAAGGGGGCCAAGAGATCACATAGAGAGGGGACCCACATAGACCACATGGAGGGACTACACAGGCCTAGTTGAGCACGAGGCAAAGGGAGGCTACGTTGGAGGAGGTGGGACTTAGGGTTTGAGAGAGGCCAACGCTATATAGAGAGGAGAGCGTCCTCATTTTGGGATTCATTCGAGCTTATGCATTCGAAGCTGGTCATTACAAATTTGAGCACGCTGGCTGTTTAGCCTGTCTGCAGCAGTGTTTAGTGCATTGAGTGTCTTCGTTCGGAGATCTCACCCTCAGCCCCGAGAGACTTCGAGTGCTCACTCAGGTGAGGCATTCCCATCAGTATTTCACAGGAGGATTGAGTTGCAGCATTTGTGGAGGAGCGTTGCATGTATTGACTGCGTAGTCCTGAGAGGGAGGACACAGTCCATATTGGGGGAGAGCTTCGGTGTAGTATTATTTTGGAGGATCTTGGTCAAGAGATTGAGCAGGAGGACAACCCTTGCCTACTGGAGATTTTTGGTTGAGCGGGAGGTCATATTCTTAAGGATTCCAGTCAGTCTTAGCATGGCTCTTGGGAGGATAGCGTAGACCCTCAAGGGAGGTATTTTCAGAGGTTTTCCAGTCCAAAAACACTCTCTGGGATTTTCTGGGTTTTGTGAGTAGAGGCTGATTCCAGAGTTTCAGCTCATTCCGAGTAGGGGAGAAGCCCCATATACTCATCTTGTTCCAGCATTAGCAGTTACATGACAATTTTTCCAGTAGCTTAGACGCATAACAGAGAACAACCATTCCAACAACATTTTGAGAGTATTTCTTAACTTGCCTTGTGTAGGTTTAGGTGCCATCACTCTGATCACCTATTGTACTCAATTATATTTCTCAATATAATAAAATGGCTCAGCATTCTCTTTGAATTTCTTGAGTATATGTTGCATGTTCTATATATATGCTATTGTATGCTTGCACTACTGTTATTTTTCTCCTCGAGTGTTTCAGTTTCTATACCACTTGGTGTGTTTTCCCCATACTCTTAGACAAAGTATAGAAAGGGCCAGATAGCCTCCAGATCTTACCCTCTTTTCAGAGGTGAAATATCTGGTAAATTCCCTCCCAATCCATATTTGGTTGGAGTTCGCTTGTGTTTTAGAGATATCCTTGAAAAGGGATATTACAGTGGTATCAGAGCATAGATCTGGCTCAGCCTGTGGAGCTAGTTGTCTATGACACTGGGAGAGAAACCCTACATCTGCCACAGAGGTAGGAAGTTCAGAGATATTGATCAGAGGTTGAAGAAAACTTACAGAGAGGGGGACTGCGTTCGGGTGGTGGACGCAGAACAGGAGGAGCCTGTGGTAGACACAGAGCAGGGAGAGCCGATGGCGGATGATAGCGATGCAAAACAGTTTGGGGAAGCACTCCTCAGATCAGTGTAGGATCTGGAGAGGTAGATAGAGGTGATGGGTCAGAGATTCACTGCTGTGGAGGCTAGACAGCGTGAAACCCCAAGGGGTTTCCAGGTTGGTGAGGGGTCAGGCACATCCCACCATTTGCAGGAGCGGGTTGCCACTCCGAACTAGGCATCACATGCCCCCACTCATTCCACTATGCCCACTTTTCTGAGTGCAGACACTGGGGCAGGAGCATAGGAGGAGCCAGAGCTTGGCCACATAGGTGGTTATTTTGCTGAGTACTAGGCATATGGGCAGGAGTTCAGGGATGCCCTTTTATTCAGTGAATTTTTTCAGCTCAAGTGGGACAACAGACCCCGCGACATCACAAAGGGCACCGGTATTATCATGATGGAGACACCCAACATACAGTGAGCCGATTCCATTTGCCTACGTTTGATGGTTCATCAAACAGTTCGGCAAAGTCTTGGGTGGAGAAGTTGGATATATATTTCTAGCTCAACCAGATGGTAGAGACAGAGGCCATCAAGGTGGCCACGCTGCATTTGGATGGTGAGGCTCAGGACTGGTGGTTCCATGGGATGGTTACACTTTGGCATTCCACCGTGACCACCTATGCTGAGTTCACTTGGAGATTGATAGAGAGGTTTGACCGGAGGGATCTGGAGGAGCAATTTGTTGAGCTGACGAGGCTCAAATAGACCAGGAGTCCTGAGACGTATATTGCAGATTTCATGAGGATTTCAGTGATGGTGTCAGATCTATCCATAGCATAGATGATCTACATGTTTGTTGAGGGGCTAGCAGAGCCACTTTGGGGTCTAGTAAGGTCCACTAGACTAGCCACACTCCAGGATGCCATTGGCAGGACTCGGGATTTGCAGGATGCCTTACCCAGGACCAGGACACCCTACCCCCAGAGACAGGCTTTCCAGCCAAAGGGGAAGGATGTGAGGATTTCGCCTCCGAAAGGGAATCAGGGTAGGGTACAACTAGATGATGATGCCCAGAGGGAGTTGAAGAAGAAGAGGTTGTGCTTTACCTGTCAGGAGCCGTGGGCACCAGGACATAGATGTGTTGCTAGCAAAGCACATTTTATCGAGGTCTTCTGCGAGAGCAACGGGGAAGAGGATGAGTATGAGGTTGGGGAGGCAGGAGACAGTCAGACAGCGCAGGACCATTTTCCACCTCCACTTCCAGGAGTAGGAGGTGCAGCTTTTACACCCATAGGGGGGACCTTTGCAGCATTGCGAGGAGTACCCAAGTATTTGACGCTGCGTGTCTGAGGGACAGTGAGGGGGAAATGAGTTTCAGTTCTGGTAGATAGTGGGGCAACCCACAACTTCATCAATGCCCAGATAGTTGAGCGGAGGGCCATACCGACAGAGAGCTTCGATGGATTCTCAGTGTTGGTCCCAGGAGATCAGACGATGCAGTGTGCTAGGTATGTTCTAGAGCTGGTTGTGACGATGGGTACCTACACAGTGACCGACCACTTTTTCGTGGTTAACATACCAGATACCAATGTGGTATTAGGTGTATAGTGGCTGATTACTTTTGGGAAAGTCACCATAGATTGGGAGGCCTTGGAGATGGAGTGGGATGATAAGAAGACCGGGAAGCATGAGAAGATACGTGGGATGCACACTTACCCACCCTAGACTGTTTCAGCTCACCGGATGGAGGCATATTTCCAGAAGGGAGACATAGAGTGGGCAGTTGAGTTGCCGATATCAGAAGCAGGGACTACCGGGCAGACAGATCATCCGGATATAGAGGCCATCCTTGACAGGTATGATATGGTATTTGGAGAGATACCTCCAGGATAGCCACCAAATCGGGGGTTTGAGCACAATATTGAGCTTGAGCAGGGCACCCAGGCCATTATTGCCACACCCTATAGGCACCCCAAGGCCTATCAGGATGAGATTGAGCGGGCCATCTAGGAGTTGTTGGCTCTCAGACATATTCGGCCTAGCACCAGTCCTTTTGCTTCTTCGGTGGTGTTGGTGAAGAAGAAGGATGACACATTGAGAATGTGCATTGATTACAGAGCCCTTAATAAGAATACCATGAAGAACAGATACCCCATACCGTGGATTAATGAGCTGATGGATGAGTTGAGAGGAGCACAGTTCTTCTAAAAGATTGATTTGAGATCTGGGTACCACCAGATTCGTGTGAGAGAACCAGACATTCCCAAGACTGCTTTCATGTGCCATTATGACCACTTTGAGTTCTTGGTTATGCCTTTTGGGCTAACCAATGCCCCAACTAATTTCCAGTCTTGCATGAACTATATCTTTCGAAGTCATCTAAGGAAGTTTGTGTTGGTCTTTTTCGATGATATACTGATATATAACAGGACTTCGGAGGAGCATCTCCAGCACATCGAGGCAGTGCTGCATATCTTGGAGGAGCAACAGTTTTATGCTAAGCTCTCCAAGTGTGAGTTTGGGTTGACAGAGATGTTGTATTTGGGACACATCATAGGAGTTGATGGAGTGAGGGTCCATAAGGAGAAGATCAAGGCCATCAGAGATTGGCCAGAGCCAAGAAACGTGACGGAAATTTGAGGATTTGTTGGCATCTGCACATATTACAGGAAGTTCGTCAAGAGTTTCTCTCAGGTTGCTGCACCCCTTACATATTTGATGAAAAAGGGGGCATTCAGTTGGTCAGATACAACATAGCGTGCCTTTGACAGGCTCAAGGAGGTTATGAGCAGCTGCCTAGTGCTTGCATTGCTAGATTTAACGCAACCTTTTGTTTTGGAGTGTGATGCGTCGGGAGAGAGGATCATCACAGTTTTGATGCAGGGAGGCCACCCTATAGCCTATGAGAGCCGAAAGCTCCTTCCTCATGAGTGGTTGTATCCTATATATGACAAGGAGATGCTGGCCATTATCCATGCATTGGCCAAATTTCTGCAGTACTTAGTGGGTAACAGGTTCAGGGTAAGGACTGATCACAACAGCCTCAGGTTCTTTTTGGAGCAGAAACAGCTATAGGAGAGGCAGTAGAAGTGGATCAGCAAGATCTAGGCTTATGACTTTGACATTGAGTATGTCAAGGGGAAGAACAATGCGATAGCCGATACACTTTCACGTAGACCAGCCACGTTGTCTTTGATGAGCTTGGATACAGATTGGAGGGCTCGATTCTTGGTGGAGTACTCCAAAGACAAATTTTCCTGTGAGGTTTTCGATGGTCAAGTGACAGATGACAGATACATGGTGATAGATGAGATCATCTACTACAGAGATAGGATCTTCTTGACTGAGGGCTCCCAGCTCAAGAAGAAGATACTTCAGGCGTCACATGACTCACCATTTTCTGGCCATTAGGGGTTTACCAAAACCTACCAGGCCATTAGAGAGAGGTTCTCATGGAAGGGCCTCAAGGAGGATGTGCTCCAGCATATCAGGGAGTGCGAGGTTTGCCAGAGAAACAAGGGGGAGATGAACCATCCCGTAGGTTTGTTGCAGCCTCTTCCCATTCCAGAGGGGAAATGGGAGAGCATTTCGATGGATTTCATCACAGGGTTGCCCATGGTGTAGGGCAAGGACTGTATATACGTCGTTGTTGATCGGCTGATGAAGTACACACAATTTTTTGCCATATCTGTACACTATTCAATAGCACAGGTGGCAGAGCTATTCTTCAGATAGATCTTCAGGTTACATGGTCTTCCCAAGACCATCATCAGTGACACGGACAACCGCTTTATGGGCGGATTCTGGCAGGAGCTTTTCCGGCTGGTGGGGACAGAGTTGACACCGAGCACCAGCTACCACCCATAGACAGATGGGCAGACAGAGATAGTTAACAAATGGCTGGAGGGCTACTTGCGTAACTATGTTAGTGGGTAGCAGAGAGCGTGGTTGAAGTGGCTGCATCTAGGGGAGTACTTCTACAACAACACACATCACATGTCCATCAATATGTCTCCGTTATATGCTTTGTATGGACACCATTCTTTATCTTTTGCTGATGTGATGTTTGGTGCTAGCAAGGCTCCGAGAGCCAAAGATTGGATCCAAGAGAGTCAGGACATTCTCCGAGCTCTCAAGGATAACATGGCTACAACACAGAACCAGTAGAAATTGTATGCCGACAGGGGGCGGATGGAGAGATAGTTTGATGTAGGAGACTTGGTATACCTACGTTTACAGCTATCCCGACAGTCGTCACTGAAGCAGAAGGGAGCTGAGAAGCTCAAGCCCCATTTTTATGGGCCATACAGGGTGATACGCAGGGCTGGACAAGTTTCTTATGAGTTGGAGCTACTCCAAGGCAGCAAGATTCATAACATTTTCCATGTATCATGGCTGAAGAAGGCATTGGGGAAGTAGGTGATAGTGATAGAGGAGCTACCGCCTACAGATGATTAGGGGCATTTGGTGTTACAACCCGAGGCCATTATTGATACCAGGGAGAGGCAGCTGCAGAACAGGACAATCCGGGAGTTCTTGGTGAGGTGGAAGAATTTGTCGGATGAGGATGCTACTTGGGAGAGTGAGAAGATCTTGTAGCATCCATCACTACAGTTGCTTTGGGTCAAGAAACATTTTTCCGGGGGAGACTGTAATATTCCCAATTAGCAATGGCTAATTGGAATATTCGATTTGGTCAATTTTTCCTTATGTAGTTATATTATAAATAAAAGTGGGTAGAGGGGGTACATAACTCACTCTAAAAATAAAGTGCACCCCCTAATAGAACCAATGTTGTAACTTAAGTGAGCCAAGGGGGCCAAGAGATCACGTAGAGAGGGGGGCCATGTAGACCACATGGAGGGACTATGCAGGCCTAGTTGAGCACGAGGCAAAGGGGGGCTACGTTGGAGGAGGTGGGCCTTAGGGTTTGAAAGAGGCCAAAGCTATATATAGAGGAGAGCTTCCTCATTTTGGGATTCATTCCAGTTTATGCATTTGAAGCTGGTCATTACGACTTTGAGCACACTAGCTATTTAGCCTGTCTGCAACAGTGTTTAGTGCATTGAGTGTCTCCGTTCGGAGATCTCACCCTCAGCCCCGGGAGACTTCGAGTGCTCGCTCGGGTGAGGCATTCCCATCAGTATTTCACAGGAGGATCGAGTTGCGAAATTTGTGGAGGAGTGTTGCATGTATTGATTGCGCAGTCCTGAGAGGGAGGACGCAGTTCATATTGGGGGAGAGCTCCGATGTGGTATTCTTTTGGAGGATCTTGGTCAAGAGATTGAGCAGGAGGACAACCCTTGCCTACTGGAGATTTTTGGTTGAGCGGGAGGTCATATTCTTGAGGATTCCAGTCAGTCTCAGCGTGGCTCTTGGGAGGATAGCGTATATCCTCAAGAGAGGTATTTTCGGAGGTTGTCCAGTCTAGAAATGCTCTCTAGGCTTTCTGGGTTTTGTGAGTAGAGGATGATTCCAGATTTTCAGCTCATTCTGAGTAGGGGAGTAGCCCCATATACTCATCTTGTTCCAACAGTAGCAGCTACATGGAATTTTTTTCCAGCAACTTAGACACAGAACAGAGAACAGCCATTCCAACAACATTCTGAGAGTATTTCTTAACTTTCCTTGTGCAGGTTTAGGTGCCATCACTCTGATCACCTATTGTACTCACTTATATTTCTCAGTATAATAAAATGGGTCAGTATTCTCTCTGCATTTCTTGAGTATCTGTTGCATGTTCTATATATATGCTATTGCATGCTTGCACTACTGTTATTTTTTTCCTCCAGCGTTCCAGTTTCTATACCACTTGGTGTGTTATCCCCATACTCTTAGACAGAGTCTAGAAAGGGCCAGATAGCCTCTAGATCTCACCCTATTTTCAAAGGTGAAATATCTGGTAAATGCCCTCCCAGTCCATCTCTGGTTGGAGTTCGCTTGTGTTTTAGAGATATCCCTGAAAAGGGATATTACATTTATGATGTAATGGATCTTAATAATCTAGATTGACATGGTTGTATTTTATTAATGTACCTAAATTTACACCTTGCATGTTGCTTTATTCTGTAAAATGTTAAAAGTGGAGTGTTTTAGGATGTAATGGATATAAATAATCTAGATTTTGTTAAAAATGATGTAATGGATCTTAATAATATAGATTGACATGGTTGTATTTTATTAATGTACCTAAATTTACACCCTCCATGTTGCTTTATTCTTGTAAAATGTTAAAAGTGGAGTGTATTAATGTACCTAAATTAACACCTTCCATGTTGCTTTATTCTTTTAAAATGTTAAAAGTGGAGTGTTTTATGATGTAATAGATATAAATAATCTATATTGACATGGCTACAGTGATACGATGATAGTGTAGGTTGATGTTGAAGTTGTGAAATTCTTGTACATATCAAGGATGAATGATAGTACAAGCCAAAAATGATATTATTATAAATTATTAAACAATTTGATAAGTCCTAAATCATACTTCTTATTAAGGACATAACTAATTTGTAAATTGAAATTTTTTTCTTAATGTTCTTAGCCTATTTATTGATGTAAAAATAAAGGCTCCTAGATCTGACTTCTCCCATAAATTTCACGACAAACTAAATTATAAGGAAAACCCTGTGACTTTTGACATATGTAATTTCCATGTCATTTCTCCCAAAAACTATAAGACAATGTCATTTCTCCCATATACTATAATGCAAACTTTAAGGCAAACTATGTACATGTCATTTCTATCTTAAACTCTAGGCAAGGAAAACTTTAAGGCATGTCATTTATAGATCTGATTTTTCCCATAAACTTAAGGAAAACCATGAACATGCCATTTTTCCCACAAACTAAAGGCTTTTTCCCATAAATTCAAGGCAAAAGTGGCTGAACTTCCATAGGATTTTAGTCTGTCTGTTGAGTGTTAATTTCTATAAGTTGTAAAGGCAGACTCTGTAAAGGGCCAGGTAGCCTCTAGATCTCATCTTTTCTGAAAGGTGATTTATCTAGTAAATGCCCCTACAGTCAATCTCTATAATAGATCTAAATAGGCGTTCTTCATTTTAATATCCATAAACCACAACCACTTTAAGGAAAACTGTGTACATGTGTCATTTCTCCCATACATGTGCCATTTCTCCCATAAATTCTTAGGAAAAGTTTTTAAAGCATGTGTCATGTTGGATTTCTCCCATTAACTTTAAAGCATGTTTTTAGTAAGTACATAAAATAATTTTGAAAACCATGTAAATGTTATTTCTCCCACAAACTAAAGGCTTTCTCCCATTAATTCAAGGCACACTTTAAGGCCTAAAAACTAAACCTAAAGTGGTTGAACTCTCATAAATTTTTGAACTTCCATAGGATTTTAGTTTGTCTGTTGAGTGTTAACTTCTACAAGTTCTAAAGGAAAAGTCTATAAAGGGCCAGGTAGTCTCTGGATCTCATATTTTCTCAAAGGTAACATATCCAGTAAATTTCCCTACAGTCAATCTCTAGAACAGAAATATAATTTCTTCATTTTAATATCCATAAACCACTACCACTCTAAGGCAAACCTTGTACATGTGTCATTTATCCCTTCTCCCATAAACTTTTAGGCAAACTTTAAGGCATGTGTCATTTCTATTTAATTTCTCCCATAAACTCATAAAGGTGTGACTTTTTACATAACTTCATCAACCACCACAACTAGTTGTTTTAGTAAGTGCATAAAATAATTTTGCAAACCATGTAAATGTCATTTCTCCCACAAACTAAAGGCTTTCTCCCATTAATTCGAGGCAAAATTTAAGGCCTAAAAACTGAACCTAAAGTGGCTGAACTCTCATAGGATAGGATCCCCCAAACTCAAGGCTTTCCCCCATTAATTCAAGGCAAAATTTAAGGCCTAAAAACTGAACCTAAAGTGGCTGAACTTCCATAGGATTTTAGTTTGTTGGTTGAGTCTTAACTTCTACAAGTTCTAAAGTAGTCTATAAAGGGCTAGGTAGCCTCTAGATCTCATCCTTTCTTAAGGCATGTAAAGGGCCAGGTAGCCTCTGGATCTCATCCTTTCTTAAGGTATGTCATTTCTAGATGTGATTTCTACCATAAATTTTAAGGCACACTTTCATGCAAACCATGCATGAACCATGTATATATGTCATAAATCTCCCTTAAACTCTAGGCAATGCAATCTTTAATGCATCTCATTTCTAGATGCGAATTATACCATAAACTTTAAGTCAAACTTTAAGATAAACCATGCACATGTCATTTATCTCATGCACATGTGTCATTTCTCTCATGCATTTGCAATAAATGTCAATTTAATATATATATATATATATATATAATTTTTTTTTTCAAGGATAAAAAACCCCACTAAATATGGTTGAAAAATGAACATTATGCATAGATGTTTCTTGCTATCCCAACCAAGGGAAAGCAATGATTACATATGTGCTTTCCAATATTGTGACTAAGAAAGTCTTCCAAAGGAAAATGAATATAGCGGGAAGAACAACAAACAACGAGGCATATTATATTGCATTGATAGAAGGCTTGGGAATAACTAGAGAATATGGATCAAATGGAATTGTAGTTTTCACCAATTCTGAACTTGTGTGCAACCAGATGAAAGGTGTGTACAGAGTTAAGAAGGAGAGGCTAAAAAAACCTGCATGGAAAAGCAAACAATATTGTTAGCCAATTTTTATTTTTTAGTACAAGACATTGTCCAAATGTGAATAAGATGTATGCTGATCTATTGCATGGGGCAACGCCAATTTAGGATTCATCTATCAAATATGAATTAATAGATGGATTAGAATTATACGGGTCAATGCCAATGAAAGATTCATCTCTCAAAGATGAATTAGTTTTGAGACGCTCTTCTTCAAAAATTAAAGATTCATCTCTCAAAGATGAATTAGTGTTGAGATGCTCTCCTTCAAAATTTATTGATGGACATTGTAACATATCTTGGATATGTGTGTGTTTTGTACTTATAAATGCATCTTTTTTAATGACCATGTTTTTTTTTGAAATATATGCTAAGTGTGCTCCCACCAAACCATGTAAAGCGCAACTTGGTGAACTTCACATTTTTATAAAATTAAAATGTGAGGACTTCAACAAATTTTTATTTAAATGGAGTTTCACGCTTCTTTTTTAATGAACATGTGTTTTTTTCAATTTTATACCAAGTGTGCTCCCACCATGTAAAGCGCAATTTGCTGAACTTAATATTTTTGTAATTTTTTTTTTCTTAAATTGAGTTTCATACATCAATTAGTGCTTTGAAAGTTGTGTTTTACAAAATTTGTGTACACTAAATTACATTAATTTTCTGAAATTTATTTTAAATAGTAGTTTAAAAAAATAATTGTAAATGTCCACTGTAGATATATATATCATGGAGGATGAACGATGAAGATCAACAGAATCCCATATCTCTACGAGAGAGGGGGATCAGGGATCAGGGATCGAGGGATGCTCATGGTATTTAAATATAATCTTAAATCTCCATACATATACATACATGTGTGTACATATAGAATTGATTTTTTATCAATTTTGTGAGTTAAATTAGTTGTTAATAAGTTTCATTTTTTATTTTTAGGAGCTAAGAGGAGAAGGGTGTCTACTGTGGTTCTCTAAGGTGACTATTGTAGGCAACCTCTAAGCTTCTCATTTAATTTTCAACCTATGGTAAGTCTTCTTATTTCAAGAGTGAGAGAAAAGTATATGTGAGTGACATTGGAAATAGCTACTCTATATTACTATGAAGAGATCAATTAATTCTCGAAGTTCAATCAACTCAAAGGGAATGGAATTTGTAAATTATCGATAACTATCCTGTCTAAATAAGCCTAGTGAGAATAATCTATGATTGTGTTAGAAAATTAAATATTACAAAGCAATGAAAAACACAAAATATGCAGAAAACACAAGCACACAAAACACATAAAACCAGAGAGACACATATATACGTGGTTCACCCAGTTTGGGCTACGTCCACCCCGAACAACCAGTCCTTCCTTTTTATTATCCAACAAAATGAAGAGACACAACCTACAACAGATCCGCTGTAATATCCTCTGTTCTCTCTCATAGTCTCCCTCTCTGTTTCTTGCTCAGAGAATACACATACCATACATAGCTGCAATACAATACCCTCATACAAGCGAGGGGGTGCCTTCTAGGGCAAAAAACCCTAAACTAAACATAACTTCTACCGTCAGACCATCCGCCTAATGAACAACCCAGATTGACTAGAAATTACTATACTTTTACAAGGCAATTTTACATCTATTTTTAGCTTTGGGAGTGCTGCCCCTGAAACCCCCCGCCAAGCGAGGGCTCCATGAAGTCATAGCCGCCCCCGCTTGGACCCCCCAGGCAGTGTTTAATTACGGGCGGCGTTGCCGCCCCCATTAAGGTACAGGGGTCCGACGCTGTGATACAAAATAAACAAGAAAATCAGGCTCCACACCCAACAATCTCCCACTTGGAGACTGATTGTAGCAACTCCACCGCTGATTCATTTGCTGGACAATGACTCCTCTTTGGACCTGGCCGTTTCTCATCTTCATCGTCATCCTTGAAGACCAATTGAAACTGAGCATATTCTCAGTTTCTCCCTGGTTACAAATTTTGTTAGCATATCTGCAGGATTCTGGCTAGTGTGTATCTTTTCCAGCTTCAACTGTTCATCTTCCAATACTGACCGTATGAAATGGTACTTGAGTTGTATGTGTTTAGTCCTGGAATGAAATTATGAGTTCTTTGCAAGATGAATGGCACTTTGGATATCACTGTATAACGTACCCATATCATGCTTCTTACCCAATTCATCCATAAACCTTTGTAACCAAATCATTTCCTTACCAGCCTTGTAGCAACAACATACTCTGCTTCTGTTGTTGAAAGTGCAACAACACTCTGGATTTTTGAAACCCAACTGACAGTTGTTCCACCTACAATAAATACATATCATGTAGTGCTCCTCCTGTTATCTCTATCACCTGCCATATCTGCATCAACATATCCCTGTAGAGCAATGTTTGAACCACCAAAGAATAATGCTTGATTTGTGGTACCTCTCAAATATATGAGAATCCATTTTACTACCATCCAATGTTCTTTTCCTGGATTATTCAAGTACCTTCTTACAACTCCCACTGCATGTGCAATATCAGGCCTTGTGCAGACCATTGCATACATTAAGCTTCCAACTGCTGATGCATATGGAACTTTAGACATATATTCCATTTCTTCATGGGTCTTGGGGCACATCTCCTTACTAATTTTGAAATGGCTAGCAAAAGGTGTAATAACTGGTTTTGCATTCTGCATATTAAATCTTTTCAACACCTTTTGTATGTACTCATTTTGAGATAGTGTTAATTTGCGATTTTTCTTGTCTCTAGTTATTCTCATACCAAGGATTTGTTTTGCAGCTCCCAAATCCTTCATTGCAAATGAATTTGCCAATTTTCTTTTGAGAACATTTATTTACTGCATGTTAGACCATGCAACAAGCATGTCATCTACATAAAATAACAATATAATATAGCTGCCATCATTTTGCCTTTTCAGATAAACACAATGATCAGAGTGAAATCTAGTATAACCTTGTTTAGACATAAACTTGTCAAATTTTAGATACCACTGCCTTGGAGCCTGTTTTAAGCCATACAAGATCTTCTTTAACCTGCACACTAATTTTTCTTTCCCTTTGACCTCATATCCTTCTGGTTGCTCCATATAGATCTCTTCCTCCAAATCTCCATGGAGAAATGTTGTCTTTACATCTAATTGTTCAAGATGTAAATCTTCCACTGCTACAAGACTTAAAATAGTTCTAATTGAAGTCATCTTAACAACAGGAGAAAATATTTCATCAAAATCAATACCTTTCTTCTGTGCAAACCCTTCACCACAAGTATAGCTTTGTACCTCTGTTTTCCTCCATCTTCTTCCTTCAGCCTGTAAACCCATTTATTTTGCAATGTAGTTTTACCTGCAGGCAACCTGACTAAGTCCCAAGTCTGGTTATGCATTAAGGAGTCCATCTCTTCTTCCATGGATAGCTCCCACTTCTTCCTTCTTTCAACCTGCATTGCTTCTTCATAACATTAAGGTTCACCAGAATTAGTCAACAATAAATAATATAATGAAGGAGAGTATCGTTGAGGCGGTCTACTTATCCTGGTAGATCTTCTAACACCACTTTTAGGTGTTTGAGGTGCCTTTTGCTATTGTGGTGGTTGTTGTTGTTGTGGCTCTTGATTATTATTATTATTTTCAGGCACCTTTACCTTTTCTGTGATCTCATCAAGAACTGAGTACTCTTTGTTTTCTTTTTCCTATTTATTTTCCTATAACTGATTCTTATACAATACCTTTTCATTGAATATTACATCTCTGCTCCTAATGATTTTGTGATTTTCATAATCATATAAGCGATAAACAAAATCATTAACACCATATCCAATAAAGGTACATTTCTTTGATTTTGCCTCAAGCTTGGTTCTGTTTTCTTTATTAATATGGACAAAGGCCTCACAACCAAAAGGCTTTAAAAAATAGTAGTTTATCTTTCTACCTATCCATGCTTCCTCTGGAATACCACCATCCAAGGAACTTGAAGGCCCTCTCTTTATTAGATAAACAACAATATCTACATCATCTGCCCAAAATTGTAAAGGAAATCCTGCATGCAATCTCATGCACCTTGCACACTCCATGATTTTTCTGTTCATCCTTTCTGACACACCATTTTCTTGTGGTGTTCTTGGAATTGTCTTCTCTCTGCGAATTCCATGCTATTCACCTCCATTGTCTGATCTTAGACACTTCAACTTCCTTCCTGTCTCAATCTCAACCAAAGCTTTCCATTTCTTGAAAGTATCAAATACATCAGATTTATTCTGAATACAATAAATCCAAGTTTTTATAGTTGCATCATCAATAAAAGTAACATAATAACGAGAGCCACCAAGAGATGATACCTGAGCAGGTCCACATACATTTGTATGCACAAGCTCTAATTTTTCACTCTTCTTTTCTTTCCCAACTCTGAGAAATCTAACTCTCTTATGTTTTCCATAAATGCAATTCTCACAGAAATCCAAATCAACATTCTTCAAACTTGGAAACAAATTTCTTGAGTGAATAATATTCATCCCCTTCTCAATCATGTGTCTGAGCCTATGATGCCATAATGCTGCATCTGCTCCTTTGGAAGTTAAAGCATTAACAAAGTTATAAATACCATTGCATAAATACAATGTACCAACCTTTTCACCTTTTGCTATTACCAGGGCTCCTTTGGTGACCTTCCAAGTTTTATTCGTGAAAGTTGTCATACAACCTTCATCACCTAACTGCGCTGTTGAAATCAGATTTTTCTTCAGATATGGAACATGCCTTACCTCCTTTAGTAGCCATTAGTTTCAATTCTGTTGTTTTACAAGAACTTTACCCATTCCAACAATTTTACAAGGTTTATCATCACCCAAATGAACTTGTCCAAAATCTCCTTGAACATAGTCATGAAAATATTTCTTATCAGGTGTGGCATGGAATGAAGCCCCTAAATCTACAACCCAAGAATCCGTAACATTTTCGAAAGAAAGAATCAAAGCATCTTGTAACACATCACCTGTCACATTTGCTTCATGATTGTTTTCTTGCTGTGTGTCTCCTTCTTTTCCCTTCCGAGATCTATAGTCTTTCTTTAGGTGTCCTTTCTTTCCACATTTCCAGCACACTATCCCCGATCTGGACTTGGATCTTCCTTTCCTTGATTTACTGCGATATCCCAAGCTCTTTCATCTTTCCATTCTTCTTCCCCTAGACTCTGCACTCAAAGCATTACTTGATGTCTCACTGGAGCTTTTCCGTCACATTTCCTCGCTAAGGATAGCACCGAAAACATCCTCAAAATTTAAAGTACTAGATCCAGATACAGAGTTACTAATGGCCATAACTAAACCATTCCAGATTTCTGGCAATGAGCACAGAAATAACAGAGCTCTAACTTCATCATTAAAGTTTACCCCTACAGAACTTAACTGACTGGTAACTGTATTAAAATCATTGAAATGGTCTGCAACAGATCCACCTTCCAACATCTTCATATTAAATAAACGTTGCATAAGAAATACCTTATTTGAGGCCGAGGGTTTTTCATATAGTTTCGCCAACGCCTTAATCAAACCCTCTGTTGTTGTTTCCTTCGAAATATTGAAGGATACCGATGCCGCGAGGCACAACCGTACTGTTCCGAGTGCCTTTATATTGATAATCTCCCATTCTGCGTTTGTCATAGCTGTCGTCTTCTTTATTCTTATGCTCAATGGTAGGTACAGATCTTTCTGATATAGATAATCTTCCATCTGCATCTTCCACAGCGGGAAGTTTTGGCCATTAAATTTCTAGACCCTAAATTTACCATCTTCCACCATTGCTCCCACTCGAACCAGGAAACCATTCTTTCCTGTGATTTTATCAGCCAAATAGACCTTCGACTCTGATACCAGTTGTTAGAAAATTAAATATTACAGAGCAATGAAACACATAAAATATGCGGAAAACACAAGCACACAAAACACATAAAACCAGAGAGACACAGATATATGTGGTTCACCCACTTTGGGCTACGTCCACCTCGAATAGCCAGTCCTTCATTTCTATTATCCAGCAAAATGAAGAGACACAACCTACAACAGATCCACTGTAATATCCTCTGTTCTCTCTCACACTCTCCCTCTCTGTTTCTCGCTCCGAGAATACACATACCATACACAGCCGCAATACAATACCCTCATACAAGCGAGGGGGTGCCTTCTAGGGAAAAAAACCCTAAACTAAACATAACTTCTACCGTCAGATCATCCACCTAATGAACGACCTATATTGACTAGAAATTACTATACTTTTACAAGGAAAATTTACATCTATTTTTAGCTTCAGGGGCGCTACCCCTGAAACCCCCCGCCAGGGGAGGGCTCCATGAAGTCATAGCCGCCCCCCCCTGGACGCCCCAGGCAGTGTTTAATTACGGGTGGCATTGCTGTCCCCATTAAGGTACAGAGGTCCAACGCTATGATACAAAATAAACAAGATAATCAGGCTCCACACCCAACAGATTGAACAACACAATCAATGAATTGAACAACAGTCCTACTGAATGGGAAAAAAACTCAATGAATTGAACAAAAATTGTGTATTTTCATTTTGCAATGGAATTCTCTTGCGAACTAACTTGACTAACATTCTTATGTATTAAACACAACAAGAAATTCTATAATACCGATGGAAAGGATATAATTCTTGGCGGCATAAAGCATTGAGAAGAGATTGTGCTAAAGTTCAGAAACATATATAAAGGAATTGAGTAAACGATGAAAATGTCCAACAATTATAAAACTATTAATGCAAACCAGAAACATGAGCAATAAACTGCTTGAGTGGCAGAGGAAACTACAACATCACAGGCGTAGGAGTTTAACAAGTAGAAATATTTCTCATAGAACACATTAGATAAATGAACATAAATTCCGTAATTAATGTACAGTACAGAGGTGAGCACAGAAACTCCCAGGGCTAGGTCCAAACCACAAGAAGTTTAATGCAATGGAAAACTCAGGAAATGATTATTCAAAATACCAAAATTATTTATTAAAAGAGTCAAGACATGAATACAACTGGATAGTTCTATCCTGATACGGCTATTATAGAAAAATAATTCTTATTTTGCCTCCCTTCTCTCGTCCATCCTTGGCCTTTTTAAAGGTTATTTCACTCCGCGGAATGGTCTTTTCCAAACAATAGCTAGCTTAGCGTGGCTATCATTTGAGTTCTTCGGACATGGACCTGTCTTTCCGCCTTTCGCTCATCCCTGGGTGTTACTGTGGATTTATGTTCTCTGTCTGTTATCTGCCTTTTGCTCATCATCGATTCAGCTGCCTCATTTATCTGCGAATAACGATGAAATACGTAAAATCCTCATTGTTTTAAACATGCTTCTTACTGTTAGTCAATTTATCTTGATTTTTCATCAACCCTCATTTCCTTTACTATTAAGATGAGAGAAATCCTAAAAATGTATGATAATTTGAAGTAAAAGTAGGGTGAAATCATACCTTAATTCTGGCCCAACATACTGCCCCGCTTACCTATTTTCAGGTCCTCGTGCAAACAAATGGTTGAGATGCAACTGTGTCAAGGAGTAGGCAAGGTATACTTCTTCCTTGTATGATCTGAAACCCTGTTTCTGTCTAATTCTTGCAAATGCAGTGTTTGTGTGCCATTTTGGCAGTTCGTAGTCATGATCATAACCCTAAGGGGGGTACCAGATGAGAGGGCATATATACCTGCACCCTAACCATGCAGGACCCATGTTGAAGACCAAGTTACTATATGAGAGGAATCTGGAGGCGACCGCTTTGAAGTTTCTGTAGCCAAATGGCTCCCTATTCTTTACATTATTTGTGGAGGCCATCCATCTTTGTCTGGATGCTACCAGGGCTACTTCCTGAATGTCTTTGAAATATTCCTGCCCATTCTCTATAATGTCTTTATGGATGGGTCCAAACTTAGCCCTTACACCCTTTCTTCGCATGAAATTATTGTGCTGGATGAACGGCTGCAGGGGTTTAGTAGGCTCTCCTCTGACCCACAGGTCTAGGCCATGTTCTCTCTTTTGGAAGATGTTATAGGCTTTGACCCACCTAATCTATTTCTTAGCAAACGAGAGGAAGGCCTGTAACTGAACATCTCCTATACAGGGACTAGGATTGTTATCCCTATCCTCTCCTAGAAATAAGTTGTGCATGTAAAGTTCACATAAAAGGTGTTGGACCTGTTCGTTTTGATCATTGCAGCAATGGAAAAATTATTCTATGGTTTTGAAAGTTGTGGGCTTCCTTGCCCTAACGACCTTGATTTTCAGCAATAAATATCGTTCCACTAAGAATAGGGCATAGTTGGTGGTTGGTGCCCTGCATGTTAGTGCATCAGAATACAAAGAACAAATCATAGTGATTAGTGTCTTGTTTTGATCCACAAGGTCTTGTTCCCTTTTTACCTTTGCTTGCTCTTCTCTGAGCTGGGAAAATGTTTCAACTTTTGTGGTGGAAAGGTTTGTGAATTTCTTTAGTATTGCTTGATACTCTTGTGCTGGTACTACTTCATTTTTGCACTGTGCCAACTCATGGTGTGTTTGAATTAATTCGTTACACTATTTTTGATTGACAAATCTTTCAAATAGAGGAGCATAGGCAGGGGTTTCCTCCGTTTGGGTTCCATTTTCATTGGTGAATTCTTGCTTGGTTTGGACAGAGGCCTCGAAAGTCTCCACCATGTCTGTTTGTACCTCGATCTCAATGGTGCTTTCCAAGTCAGTATGCATCTCAGCCTCAGTAGTATCTTCTATATCAGTGTGAATTTCAGCCTCAACAGTCTCTGCTAGGTTAATCTGCATTCTAGCCTCAGCAGTTTCTCTTAGGTCAGTCTGCATTCCAGCCTCAGCAATATCTAACAAATTGGTGATCAATTCTGTTTGGGTTTCTGCTGTGGTCAATTCTTTCTTAGGCTTCCGGGTCTTGTTCACCTCTTTTAACTGCTTCCTCAAATTTTTTACCAATTTCCTTAACATTTTTCCGGTTGTGCTTAATTTCTTGAACTTATTTTCAACCAAATTTTCTTCTGGTCTGGATTTAGAAGGGGTTGGAGGAGCAGCAACCTATTTTTCAAGTATGGTAGTGTCAATTTCAGGTTTTCTTGTGGTGGTGTCTTCTACTTATACTTCGGAGTTTACTTCGTTATGAGGGTCTTGGCTGGGAGAGACAATGTTACCCTCAGGTGTCAAAGGAACTGTTTCCATGCTTGTGTTTTGTTCCAAGGGGATGCTGTCCCCTGATTGATTTTTGGATTCGGCCTCCTCTTCTATAGGCTCCCCTTCATTTGCTCCATCATTCTCGAGAGGGGATAAGGCCCTCAAAGCCTATGGCTCCTCTTTATAGGGTAATACCTCGATGTGGCCAGAGCTTCTGGCAGTGGCAGACTGGTCTAATGGCTCTTCTTGTTCTCCATCTTGCTTAGAGAATCTTTTAGTTTCGTGGGATGCCCTCATTTGATCCAAGACTCGAGCCATCTCCTCCTCATAATCTTGTAAAGGTATATTTTGAGGGCTTGAGGGTAGTGAGTGGGATGGCCCTGCCTCCTCTATGAAGTCCGAGGTTCCTTGAAGTCTTTTGGACCACTTTTTCTTGCTTGGTTCTGAAGTTGAGGCACAGGTCCTTTTCCTTTTAGGTATGTTCATCTTGGGGAGCTCAATTTCGGTCCCACCAGGGTTTTACTCAGGTGCCTGTGCAACAAGGTTAACAAATTTATCCCAGGCTATCTGCTACTTGTCCAACTCATGTATGGTGATTAGTTTGATTAGCCCGTGGTGACTGATAATTGCTTGAGGGTTTTTAACTTTTCTTATTCGAACATTAGTGTCATGTAATATATAATTTAAGAAAGTAGGCAGGTTAACTAAAATATTTTGTTTAAGCACAACTAATAGTTTAAGTTGACGGGTTTTACCACGTCTTGGCGTCGATCGCATGTAATGAATCTCTGGATGAATGCCATTAATTCCTGCCACGGTTGATGTATAGAGGTAGGGTTAATCCCTTTTCCTTTTCACTCCAATGGCTCTTCTGTATCCTGATATGCTACGACCGCCTCTCATAAGAGAAGGCGTTTCTTTGTCCATCTCTCTCCTTCCGCTGGTATTCCAGAGACTTCAACAAAAATTTCTTCTATGACCGGTATAACTCTTCCCCTAAGCTTGGTCTGTCCCTCTCGTAGGTTTTGCAGGAACTCAATTGCTACCTTTGTATCAAATCCCTGTAGTCTATGTAAATATGCCAGCCATCCAGCTTGCTGAAGGATAGCGCTAGCTGCATCTGAAATTGGGAAGTTTGAAGGTTCATTCCGGAGAGAGTTTCCTCCTATGGCTAATGTGTTTCCTTGAGCTAATTCCTCCTTCTGATTTTGTTCTCTTTCGGCTTTGTTGTTTAGGATGAACACTGTATGTAAGAGAAAGGGAAATTGTAGCCTTCTGTAGGTAACTTCATATCTTAATTGTGATGCTCCTTTGGTCTTATCAGCGTATCCAACTAAATTTGTGTAGGAAATTCACATGCTTGCTTATTTATGAATAATTACACCCCCTCTGCCGAAGTAAGGGCGTCCATGTCCTCAAGTACAAGAGGGATTTGATAAATCATGAATGCATACGGGGGGAATTTCATGATTTAGTAATCATATCCTGTATGTGAGAGTGGAGGCTGTGGCTTTGGAGCTCAAGGAAAGAGGAGTAATTGGGTAATTATGAGTGCATGCAGTGTAAAGGTCAGATTTGGAAGTTGTCATAAGTGTATCTCATGCGGAAGTGACCGGAGAGGGAGAGAAAATAGTTTAGCTATTATTATGATAGGATGTCCTTCTTTAATGATAAACTATGACAGAAGCAAGATTGAGATAGGTAATTATTGGTGCCATCATCCCGAAGTTCAAACATGTAAGCATATCTCGCTTATAGTTACTTATGTGGTAGATTAGAATTTTCACTAATTCGAGTAGTGTTCTTATGTTAAGAATGGAAGAAAAATGGGAGGTAAGGTATATGTAAGAGTAATTGGCTATCGTTGAAACATACTCTCATACCATAAGCAGAGCCATTGCTGCCAGCAGGAGTACATAGCCTCGACAGGGTTGCTATTTTAATCCGAAAAAATGAGCCAGGATCCTTATGTAAAAGTAATTATTCTGCCAATTTTGTGGAGAGATCACCATGCTGGTATGATAGCCAGATATCCATAGTGCCACTCACCAGAGTTGTAACAGAGTCTTCATGCCGGCTCGTGATGAGACCTCCTATCCTTCAATTAGTTGAGAAGGCCATTACCCTGGTGTGGTGGCCATTGTGGGCATGTCACTTGCTAAAATATTATGAACATGGTAGGCTGGCTCGTGATGAGACCCCCTATCCTCTCTTGAAAATTTTCATATGAGCATAGTACTTTTTTTTTTTGAAACATAAGCATTTTGATTTATGAGAAGGTCATTGTGCTAGTATGATGTCCGGATAATCACAATGCCATTCACTAGGATTGTAACAGAGTGATCAGGTCGGCTCATGATGAGACCTCCTGTCCCTTAAGTAGATGAGAAGGTCATTACCTTGGTGTGATGGCCATTGTGGGCATGTCACTTGTTAAACCCTTATGATCATGGTAGGCTGGCTCGTGATGAGACCCCCTATCCTCTCTTAAAAATTTGCATGTAACATAATAGTTATTATTTATACATGAAGGGAGGCTCATTAACTCCTTAAGATTTAGGGATGGTGAGAGAAGTAAAAATAATGCCAATACAATTAATACCCCTTATTCCTATTTCTTCATATTGGAGGGAAATACTACTCGAAAGTGCAGAAAGATATACCATCATAATATCATGTATTGTATGATAACTTATTCGAGCTGGGAATGACTTAGCCTTTTATTTCATATATGTACAATGTCAGCTTCCAGTTTAGAGATTATACTGTCAAATAATAATCATATTGGTAATTTTACTACTTCCCTCTTCTCTTCAAATGCCACTTCCTACTCAGAGATGCCTTTTATAGCTAGGGTGTGGATCAAGGGGAGGATATTGACAAAGGAAAGAATAAAATGAAAAAACAAGGATGTTCAATCCGATTGAACAACAGCTGTTTAATAGGATTGAACAACAACCGTTCAAAGAGTTTGAATAGCAAGGAAAAATAAAAACACAAAAACACGGCTGTTCAATTCGATTTAATAGCAGCTATTCAATTAGATTGAACAATAGCCATTCAAAAAGTTTGAATAGCAAGGAAAAATAAAAACATAAAAACGCAGCTGTTCAATCCGATTGAAAAATAGTTGTTCAATTGGATTGAACAGCAGCCGTTCAAAGAATTTGAACAACAAGAAAAAGAAAACACAAAAACACTGTTGTTCAATCCGATTGAACAACAACTGTTCAATTGGATTGAACAATAGCTGTTCAAAGAATTTGAACAACAAGAAAAGCAAAAACACAAAAACACGGCTGTTCAATCCGATTGAACAACAACTGTTCAATTGGATTGAACAACAACATTTCAAAGAATTTGAACATCAAGAAGAATAAAAACACAAAAATACAGCTGTTCAACCCATTTGAACAACAAGAAAAATAAAACACAAAAACATAAATGTTCAATCCGATTGAACAACAACTGTTCAATTGGATTGAACAACAGTCGTTCAAATAATTGGAACAACAAGAAAAACAAAAACACAAAAACACGGCTGTTCAATCCAATTGAACAACAACTGTTCAATTGGATTGAACAATAGCCGTTCAAAGAATTTGAACAGCAAGGAAAATAAAAATGAAAGAGGATGAGAAAAAAGGATACAATTACGAGTATGAAGAATGTACAACAAAATAAGAACTATGCATTATTTACAAATGATGGTAGAAAACTCTTATGTACTTGAGGTTGTGGGGTTATCACCCCCTTCTGCCACAACTTGGATGGTGGGATCATTTTGTACTTGCTCGCAGAAGGACTCCTTTATGAGAGGTTTGCGATAGAAGTGTACTTTGTTCCCATTGAATTGAAATGTAGAACCAGACCCATCTATGGTGGTCAAGGTGAGGGTACCATTGTTATGCACTTCTTGGATTTCGTATGGACCGAGCCATCTTGTTTGCAATTTTCCCAGAAAATCTTGGAATATGGAGTCATAGAGGAGTGCCCAATCCCCTTTTTGGAATGTATTCTTTTCGAGGTTTTCATGCCATTTAGCTCGCTGTTGTTGTATAATCATTGTGCGTTGCAGAGCCAGTAGTTGTGTTTCATCCAATTCATTTATTTGCTGGAGTCTTTTAATATGCGCCTCCGTCAAATCCAATCCTACTTCTTGGGTTTTCCTTAGAGTTTTGACTTTGAATTCAATGGGAAAAATGGGCTCTCTTCCAAATACTAAATGATACGGAGAATATCTAGTGGTGTTTCGCCATGTTGTGCGATAAGCCCACAGGGCCTATGGAAGTCTAGTGTCCCAATCTCAATGATGTGATGATATTGTTGAGTAAGGATTGCTTCAAGAACTTTGTTGGTGCTTTCGACCTATCCATTCGCCTACAGGTGGTAAGGAGACGTGACTCTGTGGGTGGCGTGATGATTCCATAGAGTGGCTGTGATTTTATTATCTACGAACTGTGCCCCTCCATCGGTTATCACTTCCCACGGTAGACCATATCGCACAAATAGCTCGAA
Organism: Pinus albicaulis; assembly: GCA_034641835.2. NCBI lineage: Eukaryota > Viridiplantae > Streptophyta > Pinopsida > Pinales > Pinaceae > Pinus > Pinus albicaulis. The sequence continues at coordinate 832,000,210 of CM076569.1, forward strand.
TAGAAAGTTAATCACAGATTCTTCCGTGGCTCTTGATAAGGCCATTGTTTCCACCCATTTTGTTACATAGTCCATGTCAACCAGTATGTAGGTTTTCTGATTCGATGGTGGGTTGAACAGCCCAAGGAAGTCTAGTGCCCACCATTTGAACAGTTCTATTACCAGTTGTGGTTGTAGTGGCATTTCGTCTGCTTGGCCTGGGCAGCCCATTCTTTGGAAGCTATTGTAGGCTTGGACATATTTTTTCACATCTTTGAAGATCGTGGGCCAATAATAACCCAATTGTAATACTTTGTGTCCCGTTCTATGATCTGCGAAATGGCTGCCACATGGTTCATCGTGACAGGCCCATAGGATGTCATATATCTCGTCTTCCCGGATGCATCTGCGTATATGCATGTTGGCCCCTATGTGGAAGAGGTTTTCGTCGATTCAGGAGAACCTGGCACTGCGTTGTACAATTAGCTTTTGTTCCCTTGATGTTAATTGCCTGGGCAGTTTCCCTACGTCTAAGTAATTTGTTGCGTCTGCATACCATGGTGTTTTTATTGCTATGGCAAATAGATGTTCATTAGGAAACTGATATTCGACTGCTAGTGTGTCATCTGTTTTTGGAACTCTGGATAGGAAGTCTACGACCACGTTTACTTTTCCTGGGCGGTCCTTGATGGTTATGTCAAATTCGTGCAAAAGAAACAACCAACGAGTTATTCTCCCATTTGTGATGGGCTTATTGGCTAAATATTTAATGGCAGAGTGATTAGTATACAAGAGTACTTGATAGCTCACTATATAATGTCTAAACTTATTAATAGCATAAATGACTGCCAGGAACTCTTTTTTTGTTACTGTGTAATTTAATTTAGCAGGAGTAAGATTTTGCTGATATAATATATAGCAGAGGGATTTTTATCTTCTTCTTGACCAAGGATTGCCCCTATCGCTGTATCGGGTGCATCTGAAGAAATGTGAAAAGGAAGCTCCCAGTTAGGACCGCGTAAGATTGGTGTTGTAGAAACGAGTCTCTTTAACTCTGCAAAAGCAGTGTCACATTTATCTGACCAATGGAATTTGACGTTTCTAGTTAGAGCATACAAAGGTGTAGCAATTTGTGAGAAATTCTTTATAAACCTACGATAATACCCTACATACCCCCAAAAACTACGTACCTCTATCTGTGTGCAAGGATTGGCTAATAAAAGGATTACCTATATCTTTTTCGGGTCTACCTGTATTCCTACTGCAGAGATAAAGTGCCCCAGGATTACTCCTTCAGTCATCATCATGTGGCATTTTTCATTGCTTAAGCATAACCTAGTGGTAATACATCGTTCCAATACTTTTTCTAGCGCTTCTAACGCTTGATCAAAATCATCACCATATGGGGTGAAGTCGTCCACGTAAATTTAAAGCCCCTCATTTATTAAGTCAAAGAAAATGCTGAGTATGGCTCTTTGAAAGGTTGTTGGGGCATTGCATAGTCCGAATGGTAGCACTCTGTAGGAAAATTTACCCCATGGGCAGGTAAAGGTTGTTTTATCCTGGTCTTCAGAGGCTATTTGGATTTTATTGTAACTGCTAAAACCATAAAGAAAAGAAAAGAAATTATTCCCTGCCAATGTGCCCAGGACATGATCAATAAAAGGGAGGGGGAAGTGGTCCTTTTGTGTCGTCTTATTCAGTTCTCAATAATCCACACAGATTCTCCATTTCCCATTATTTTAGGGATGACTACCAGAGGGGAGACCCACTTGCTGTCTGAGATAGGATAAATGAAATTCATGTCCAGCAGTTTTTGTAGTTCCTCTTTTACCACTTCTTTTAGATGAGGGTTTAACCTACACTGGGGTTGTCGAATAGGCCGGGCCTCCTGGCAGGTATAGATGTGATGGGTGCATAACTGGGGGTCTATGCCCTTCATGTCTGGGTAGTCCCAAGCAAATGCTCCCTGATACTTCTGTAACACCTTTATGAGCTTCTGCTTTTGGTCACTATCCAGGTTTCCATTGATATTCAAAATTTTCCCCGGCTCAATTTCAACGGGTATGTTGTTGCTTACAGCGGTTGTAGGTATATGTTGATTATCAAGATTTGCTAAGAGATCCTCTTGTGTTTCCTCTTCAAGAACTGTTTTCAACATTTGGCATTTCAAGTTTTCAAATGCAAGCGGTTGATTCATAAAGTTATTGATTACATAATCCTCAATTTGATCTTTAAATTCAAGAGCCTCGATCAAGGTCAGAGGTGGATGGATATTTTGCTCCAATATGTATGCGGATTCTTGTGAATGTGTACCATGGGTAAACTTGGTTTGGCAGATGGATAAATGATAATGTTCTTTATGGATTCTCCCCTAGCAATGGTCATGCTACCTGTTCGGCAACCTATGTAAGCATCGGTCGTTGCTAACCGAGGTCGTCCAAGAATCAAGGGGTGTTCGTCCATTTGATTTTTTGGATTAATAACTAGGAAATCGGTTGGATACTCCCATGAGTCTATAGAAACTAGGATGTCTTGCAATGTTCCTTCTAGCTTGATAACCGACCTGTCGGCAAGTTCCAATAGCGTAGATGTGGGTTCTAACACTGATATGCCTAGCTTTTTGTAGGTACATGTTGTTAAGATGTTAATGGCCACCCCTAAATCGACCAATGCATTTGGAAAGGAGTGGCCGAAGATTTGTAAAGTTACTATGGGATTCCCTCGGTCATCGTATTTAATAGGGGCCTCCTTACCCAATAATAATTCAGAAAGTGTTCCTACCACATGAACGGTGGGAGAAATTTTTGCTCTTTTTTCTTGCTTCCTTCCACACAGTTCTTTAATTGTCTTGGCATAAATGGGGATGTCTTGTATGGCCTGCATAAGAGGAATTTTGATGCAAAGGTTTCTTAATTCTCCCAAAATATCAAAGTCTGGGGAAGCCATTGGTCTAGGCAGTGTTAACCTTTTAGGGAAAGGAGTTTAAAGATCCCCAAGATTTTCAGGCTTCTCTTGGTCAATCGTTTCCTTTTCTTGCTCCTATGTTACATTCGTTTGTCTGGGCTCTGTTGGAGTTCCAGATTCTAATTACAGTGGGATCATCCCTTGTGATGGCAAGGTAATATGACTTGATCTCAGCCTTAGCTCATTACATTGCTTCTGTTCAGTTTCGAGGTTGGGGTTTTCCATGATCTGGATTAGCTGAAACAACCTGTTGTTGAGGTTAGGATTGGGTTGGGCTGGTAATTAAGGACGGATGATAGGCTGAGGGTTGTGCTGGATAGGATATGGAGTTGGCAGTGTAGGTTGATTTTGAATTCCTGTCCCCATTGGTTGGTGGTCCATTCCCAAAGGTCGTTGCCAATTTTGAGGCCAATTGTTTTGAGAGGGGGATGCTGACCACTGAGTTTGATATGGGTTGTTTTGCAAATAAGGAGGAGAACAAGGAAAACTTGGCCAATTATTCCCTGTAGAGGATTGTGTTGGCCAAGGCGGTATAGGAAATGAATAAGATGGAAAATTGGAGAAAGGTGGTTGATTTTTCCAAGCTACTGAGTGGTTTTGTTGGTTAAACTGCAGAGAAGGAAAGAACAAAGGCAGGTCTTGAGGCATACCTGGTCATGTTTGCCATTTCCGACGCTGGTTCATCAAGTAGACCGGTTTTGTTTCTTCTTCTACTTCTTTGTAAACTACTTTGAGTCCTGGGAGTGAAGGGCAGTGATCCGTAGCATGATCCTTAGTGCAGATAGCACAAGTATGAATTGTGTCTAAAGGGCATTCCCTTTGGCTGTGCTTCTTCCGACATCGTGGGCAGAAGACGACCAAGTTCTTTTCCGCTATATTTTTCTTCTGCTTGGCTTGCAGGACATCAAGATGTGTTTTCAAAGTACCTAGAATGTCAGTTTTGAAGTCTTCCAAAAGATTACCAAACTATGCTCTGGTTACGTTACCACCAGACTGCTTGAGATCTTTCTTTGTCGAGTCTCACCCAAGTGGCTTATTTTGCGTACTACCCCGAGAGCACCTAATATAGAGTGAAATAATGTCATCATATTATTCTTGATAGATGTCTCCTCTTCCCATTATAGTGAGTGTTTCAACCCATTCTTCTTTCATTCCCTTAATTATTGTTGCTTTCAAGATGTATTTGGACAATGCAATATATGGGGACCTTTGCAGATTATACTGAAATATTTCAACATACTCTTCTAATGTCTCGTTGACTTTTGCAGACATATTGAAGATTTAATCTTTTAATTCCTGAGTCCAGAAATAATCTTGATATTTAGTTAGAAAAATGTTCTTCATTTGGTCCCAGTTATTGGTCGTTCCCCCACCAATTCCCATGAACCAACGTAATGCCGCCCCCTTCAAAGCAGAGGGGAATAATTTCAGTTTCTGAGGATCAGTGGTATAGTCATATCCCCTACGTAAGACGTAGAACTCAAATAAAAATGCATCAGGATCTTCCGAGGTCAAACCATGGAAGGTGGGGATGTTTTGTAGGGGAATGGCTTTCATAGGGGCGTTAGCAGCATGGTCAACAATGGGATATTCCAATTTCGACGTCTGCCTTTGATTCTGGTTTTGATTATTTTCCATTTGATCAAAGATATGCCAGTATTCTTCGTGGATTTCTTGTTTAGGGGGAGTGATCTTAGTGGGATTGGGTGACGAGTGGGGAGGAGGATTTACAGCACTCCCTCAATCTAGAATACCAAGCATCTTGATTTCGACCAATTTTTCAGGGGATTCAGGCTTTAGAGCTCCTACTTGTATTTCCCACTAGTTTCTCCTTCTCCTTATTGTAAATTGCAAGAACCTCCCTCTCTCGAAGGTTCGGTACCTATGTGTTCAGTAGTCTGGAGGCTTTGTTCAGACCCTTCAGTTTCACTATGAATCTGGGCATGGGCTGCAGATGGTGAGGCTGTTACTTGAGGGAGAGTAGTAGGACTTTGAGTGGGAATGATTCTGGATCCTACAGATGCCTGGGATTCAGCTCTCTTAACTATTTCGTCTATGTATGTCATTCTACGAAGGATTACCGGTCCTTTGGGTTTTGTAGACTTTTGCGAATGATTTTGATTTGTCTCTATCCTTTTCTTCCTAGTCATAAAACAAGAGCACCTATTCTACTGACCTTTAATCAATTGCTGAGAAGTGGGTTAGGGGGCAAGCATTTTTCTTTCCAGTACGCAGGTTCTTACCTCTCGTTTTTAATACCCAATGCTTCGCAGCAGAAAAGAAAAAGGAATGAAGGATGTCGCTCTCAACACTCTCCCCGACAACGGCGCCAAAATGTCAGCTCTCTAAGGTGACTATTGTAGGCAACCTCTAAGCTTCTCATTTAATTTTCAACCCAGGGTAAGTATTCTTATTTCAAGAGTGCGAGCACAATATATGCAAGTGACATCGAAATAGCTACTCTATATTACTATGAAGAGATCAATTAATTCTCGAAGTTCAATCAACTCAAAGGGAATGGAATTTTTAAATTACCGATAACTATCCTGTCTAAATAAGCCTAGTGAGAATAATCTATGATTGAACAACATATTGAATGAATTTAACAATAGTACTATTGAATGGAACAACAAACTCAATGAATTGAACAACAATTGCATATTTTAATTTTGCAATGGAATTCTCTTGCGAACTAACTTGACTAACATTATTATGTATTAAGCACAACAAGAAATTCTATAGCACTGATGGAAAGGATCTAATTCTTGGTGACATAAAGCATTGACCAGAGATTGTGCTAAAGCTCAGAAATAGATATAAAGGAATTGATTAAACGAAGAAAATGTCCAACAGTTATAAAACTATTACTGCAAACCAGAAGCATGGGCAATAAACGGCCTGAGTGGCAGAGGAAACTACAGCGTCACAGGCATAGGAGTTAACAAGTAGAAATATTTCTCATAGAACACATTAAATAACTGAACATAAATTCCGTAATTAACGTATAGTACAGAGGTAAGTGCGGAAACTCCCAGGGTTGGGCCCAAACCACCAGAAGTCCAACACAATGGAAAACTTAGGAAATGATTATTAAAAATACCAAAATTCTTTATTAAAAGAGTCAAGACATGAATACAACTAGACAGTTCTATCCTGATACACCTATTACAGAAAAATAATTCTTATTTCGCCTCTCTTCTCTTGTTTATCCTTGGCCTTTTTAAAGGTGATTTCGCTCAGTGGAATGGTCTTTTCCAAACGACAACCCGCTGATCATGGCTGTTGTTTGAGTTCTTCGGATGTGGACCTGTCTTTCCGCCTTCCACTCATCCTTGGGGGTTACTGTGGATTCATGTTCTCTGTCTTTTAGCTGTCTTTTGTTCATCAACGATTCAACTGCCTCATTTACATGTGAATAAAGATGAAATAAGTCAAATCCTCGTTGTTTTAAACATGCTTCTTACCGTTAGTCAATTTATCCTAATTTTGCATTAACCCTCCTTCCCTTTACTGTTAAGACGAGAGAAATCCAAATGTATGATAATTTGAAGTAAAAGTAGGGTGAAATCATACCTTAATTCCGGCCCAACATCTACTCCATCAATGGAGCATGCCCATGGTTCATGCAATTGTGGTAATGTTCACGCAATTTAATCAATGAATATGTACATGTATATATATGTATGAATGTATTTTTGAATTTTTTATAAATTCATATTTTTTTTATGAAGCTTTTCTCTCGTCTCGTGAGGTTGGTGGTGGTTCACTTGCCCTTGGAGGGCCATCAATAAGTGCTGGCGGATTGCGTGAAGGTGGTGATATGTATTCGCCTAAAGGCCAATCAACGGATGGTCGTGTTGGTTCTCAATAGGGTAGTTTTGGTTCTCAATAGTCTGAGGGTGGGCAAGATGCTAGCCAGCCACATCGAGGTGGCCATCAATTTGAATATTATTTCCATTCAATTTGTACAAATTTGTTTACATGTGCTTTTTTAATATACAAAATTTTATATATTGATGCAGAGGCTGAAAATGATGCTCCAAATGTTGCTCAAGAAAGACATAGGGCAGAACATGTCATTCAAGAAGAAGGTTGTCCACCAACCACGAATTATCCATTCGACATTTTTGATATACCTTGGGAAACAAACATGCAGCAATGCACCTTAGAAAGGTGTCAACATATTCATGCAAAATTGAAGAGAGATCTCGTGGCTTAGACTCCACCTGCTAAGAGTCGACAAATCTTAGAAATAGTTACACACTCTTTAAGCAAACTAGTAGATGTGTACCGAAAGCTTGGGCCAACCACTGATACTTTTGTAGAAGTGATGAGAAAAAGAAAGGAAATAATGATGGGTCCCGATAAATGGGAGGTTGTTAAACAAAGAGTTACAACAGAAATGGCCAAGTCTATGTTTAATTTCAAATAAGGGCCAAAAAGAAAGACGATGAAGGTGAAATATTTCAAGAACCCTCATATAGCTCACTATTTGTCTGATAGACACCTTGCGGCCTATGGAAGACTCCCATGGAACGATGAGGTTCTGCTTTAGTTGGAAAAATTATTTTATGTAGGATTCTTTTTGCAACTGAAACCCAATTACAATGACCTTCCCTCTGAATTTTTTTGTCCTGGGAAAGGTCGATTGTGTGACCGTAGGGGCGCTAGGCATGATGTTGAATTGCCTCGCCCTGAGCCACCATTGGTTAGTCAACCTCTTCGTGTCGAAACTTTGCGGTCAGAGATGGATGCCACTTCTCAAATTTTTCAAGAAGCAAGGGATGTCATCATTGACAATGTTCATAATGGATTGGGTGGAGTTGATGTGTGTCTGAATTGACAAAGAGCACGTGAGAATGCATGCGCTAATTTTGTGTATTATATGGATGAAGAGATTGACAACATGAGTGTTGAAGATCTCAAAACCTATGTAAATAATTGTCGCAATGGTTGGCAGGACCTAATTGTTCATGAGGAAGAGGGCATGGGAACGGTATGTGTTAATGGTTAGGGTTCAATTATTTTAACACATGTACAATTTGTAATAAGTACATATATACATACATTTATTTGTATACATTAATATAACAAAAATGTATCATTATATGTTAACACCATTTGCAGTTGTCACGCTTGATGAATGAAGGAAATGTTGATATCACAGTCGGAGCCTCAGGTTCAAACAATCAGGATGGGTCTCACCATCAATCATACAATAAATATGGTTCTCACCATCAAGATATGTTGGAAAATGTTAGTGTTTTTTAAGTGAACATGATGACATACAATTATTTTTTATCTATTATTATACATATCGAAACATGATGAGATATTTTTAAAATAAATAATTGTGCACACATGTACATGTACATATATATAATAAAATGTTTTAACAGATTCTGATTTCGTCCGATGTTTTTGGGATGGAGGTACCTCCTTCTTCCTTGGGATATGTACCTTCTTCTTCCTTGGGAGATGTGCCAAATCCATCATCACAAGTATGAACAATTTTTCACTTTTAAAATTTATGTTTTTAAGTTATATATTCCACCTCAAAAAATTCCATTAAAAAATGAGATATATCTAGATCTTGAGTTATTTTAAATTTTTTGAATTTTAGGTTTTTGGAGATTTTCTTTCCGAGCAACTCTTAGGAGATGTGCCAAATCCACCAGCAAAAGTATTCAATTTTTCACTTAAATATATATATGTTTTTAAGTTATAAATTGAAGTTTAAAAGTTTTATTATAAATTAAGATCTAGAGATTTCGAGTTATTTTAATTTTTTTGAATTTTAGGTTTTTGGAGATTTTCTTTTGGAGCCTCTCTTAGGAGATGTGCCAAATCCACCAGCAAAAGTATTAATTTTTTCACTTAAATATATGTTTTTAAGTTATAATTTATAAATTGAAGTTTAAAAGTTTGATTATAAATTGAGATCTTGATCTTGAGTTATTTTATACTTTTAAATTTTTTGAATATTAGGTTCCTATAGAGGATTTATTTTCTCCACGGACTCTAGCGATGGAGATAGGAACATCCACAACATTTCAACCATTTGAACAAGTTGTCTAACTTTTTTTTTAATATTATTGAAAATAATTTTATATATGCATTTTCATTTGAATTTTTTTAATATATATATATATATATATATATATATATATATATATATATATATATATATATATATATATATATGTATATATATATATATAACTGTACATGTATATTGTACAGTTTACTGTTGAAGATGTTCCTATCGGAGAACTTTTAGTAGATGAGCAACAAATGGAGAGGGAACCTCATGCGGTATTGCATGATTTTTTTTTACATGAATTTCTATATATTCTCACTCGATTTTAAAACATTAAATTTTAATGTTTGTAAACATTGTTTACAGGTTCCCCATGCTTTGCAGGATAGCTCAAGGATCGTGACTTTGCTGGGAAAGACACTACATCCATATGTATTTGATGGATGATGCACATGCACATGCACACGTGCAACATTATATTTTCAATAGATTTAGTCTAAAATCTACTTTTTTTATATATAGTCTTATCTAGATGCAGTCATATATAACTTGATACTCGATCCTTGGTATATAACTTGAAATATATGTAGTCATATTTTATGTGAACTACATTTGGTACATGTGAATGTGATATGTAATGTTTTTAAAACCTAAGTTTTGGATAGTTGAACTACATTTGGCATGTGAAGTAATGTTACAGTGTTATATAATTTATTTTGGTTTTAAAACTCTAGTTTTGTATGGTTGAAGCCTCCAATATTCCTTCGACTGGATAAATTCCCATAGGGTTTTACTGGCTTCGTTGACTTAGAAACTACCTAAACAATTATTTGGAATCAACCCATGGTCTACCTTTTCCGCCCAGCTATTCCCTCACCCTTTGGCCTAGAAACTGTCTAACCAATTGCGCAGAGTTGATCCATGGTCAGTATTTGCCCCTTTGTGATTCCCTCTCCCCATCTCATCCTATTAGGTTCTTCCATTTCGCCTAAAATTAGAACGAATAATCACATCCTTGCATAAATCTATAATTAATCAACAGTAAAAAATTTGAACCGTGTATGTCGCATGGTTTGACTTTCCTATTTGAATAGTTCAAGGTTTGTTGTCCTGTCCTCAACCATGGGAAGAGTCTAAATAATTTATTTGTAGAGAGCTTCAAACTTGTTCGAGAATGAGACACCAGAATAAATCTTTCACACTTGTTTGATCATTATGACACTAGTACATTTGGCGGAAATTCCGACACTTGGTTCCAACACTTTTGACCAAATGTCGGAAATTTCCCCAAATTTTTTCAAAATTTTCAAATCCCGCCTGAAACCGTCGCTATACCGATGTTTAGAGACAAGTGTCGCAATACCAACACTTAGACAAAGTGTCGCAATTGCGACGTTTGGAGGAATCCGTTAAAATTGCGACAATTTCGACAATAGCGTCAGAATTGCAACGACATAGAGGAAAGTGTCACTATTGCGGTGTTTGAGGAAATCGTCGCTATTACGACAGTTCAGGCAAAGGTGTCACTATTGTGATAGTTTCGGAAGAATCAAAGAATCGAAGTAGGAGGCCATTTGACTCAAAGATCTGGCCAGACCAAAAGCTGTAAATAATTTCAAGTATATGTCATAGAAGAATTGTTTCAGTACTTCTCATGCATTTTGTTGATTTAGTTCTGTGTAAGAATGCCTTGAGTCTTCGTGAACTGAGTATGAGGGAGACTCTGTGATTTTTTTAAGGTTTGTCTGTATATTCAGTTATAAGAGCATATGAGGAATGTGTGAATAGTTCTGTGATAAGAGTTAATAGGGAACCTTTGTATGTATCTAAGAAATGGTTGATTGAATAGTGGGGTCGAATCATAAATTTGGGAGTAAACCATATGTTCCAGGTGTATGTGTAGGAATTGAATAATTGAGGTGAGTCTCATTGAAATTGAGGCCTCTGTGTAAGGAAATGACAGTGAATTGAACTTAGGGGTTCGTTGCATGAAGAAGGACTTGGTTCCTTTTGAATTCCCCTAGATTATATAGATCCTCTGTTAATTTGAATGCGCAGTGCACACAGATCAGCATCTGTGTCAGGATTGGTATACCCGATTCACAAAATCGATATAAATGCTTCCAAGCCACAATGCAGTAATTAGTGGAGAATATGATTTTGTGTGAAGGGTTGATAAAACCTATACAGAATGTTGAAGGCAGAACATAATAAGGCGTTGAATGGAATAAGTGAAACCATGACGAAGAAGGAGGTGGAATCGTGAGAACCATTAGCGAAGGTGGTTTTGAGAAATGAAACCGTGGTATTCGCGTTGTTGAAAGGCGGTTAGTTGTTTTCAAAAAAAAAATGTGATACACTCCTAAGACCAACACGTGTCCCTGAGTGAATTTGTAAAAATGCGAGTTTCACATTTGTTTTGAGCGTTAGCACTCGGCACCAAAGATTTTGCGAAACTTCGTTATTACCATCAGATAGAGGTTTGGGGCGCGACATAACATGGATCGTTGGATCCATTCAACGGTTAAATAAGGTATGGCCCAACAGTTTTTGCCATTTAAACGTTTATTTGATAATTTTGATGTGTGGGGCCATGAGTGCAATGTGTATTAAAATATCACGCCGGTTTAATGTTATGAGTTGAATTTTAGCGTTTATAAAAAGGGGCTAAACCATACTCAAAGTGGTTAAGGTGAAGACACCATAGTTGGGGTGCGTTATTTAAAAGAATTAAGGACCGAAATTAAAAGAGGCTCCGAATATAAGAGATTTCGAAGTGAGATATGGTAGAAGCACTTCATTAAAAGGACTAAGGGTACGTATATGGTATTTGATGCGAATAACAAGTTTTGGGTGGAGATTCAAGGTAAAGAACGAAACCTTTGATAAAGAACTCTTGCCTAAGGATCAGTTGAGTTTAATGTAATAAGCTAAGGGTGGATTGTATGGTTTCAATAAAGGAGCATATTATATACATGAAGGGGTTTTATAACCTTTGAAGAAAAGGTAAGAGAGAGTTAGAATTTGACCATTGGTGAAAAAAGAAAAGCTCCGTTTTTATATTTAGGTGTATGGCCCTATAACTTATGGTTAGTGAATTTGAAAGAAGTGTCCACAAGCTAATGGTTGAAAGTGTAAATGTGGGCGTTGATTTGAATGATAAAGAGAAGATGCATTTCTATATGCACATAGGTAGAGGGAGAGTATTAATTTAATATCTCAAATCTCCAATTTGAGATATTAAAACATTCAGACAGAGTTAATTTAATTTTCCAGTTCAAGTAATCAGAACAGTGTGAGTTTTCCCAAATTGTGAATTGCTTGGGCATGAAAAAATTGAAGGCACTTTACACACAGATTGAGATTGAAATTTTGAGAAATAGGGACTGTGGGTTTTACCCCGTTATCATTGTTCCTCCGGGCAGCCGGGTGCACCGTGTCGCGCCTTGTGACGACCGTGTCATCTTAACCCCTAACCCATTAAACACTAATTCCCAACCCCTAACCCATTTAACCCCCTAAACCTCTAATAAACCCCTAACCCATTTAACCCCTAAACCATAAACCTCTAAACCCTTAACCCATAACCCCTAAACCCTTAACCCCTAACCCACTTAACCCCCTAAACCCTAAACCTATAAACTCTTAACCCCTAACCCCTTAAACCTTAAACCATTAAACCCTTAACCCTAACCCCTTAAACCCTAAACCTATAAACCCTTAACCCCTAAAACCTAACCCCATTAGCCCCTAACTTCTAACCCCTAAAATCCTTAACAACTAAATCCCCTAACCCCCTAAACCCCTAACCTATTTGACCCCCTAAAACCTAAACCTATAACCCCTTAACCCCTAACCCATTTAACCCCCTAAACCATAAACCTCTAAACTCCTAACCCATTTAACCCCCTAAACCCTAATCCTATAACCCCTTAACCCCTAACCCATTTAACCCCCTAAACCCTAAACCTATAACCCCTTAACCCCTAACCCATTTAACCCCCTAAACCCTAAACCTATAAATCCATAACCCCTAACCCCCAATCCCTGGCTAAGCCCTCCAAATTCGAATTAGCTTTGAAGAAGTAATTTTTTTCTTACTTTTGTCTAATTCACTATATAATCAGATCATGAATGTGAGAAGGCTTCTGGTTGTAAGCATGGTTGTGTTATGTTGATGTACAGACGAAAACTACAACTTGTAGCCCTTGATATGCTAGGGGCCGGTTACCTTGATATTAACGGTGGTGTATTCATACTCCTTCTGAATAACCAATAAAGGGTCAAGGAAATTGACCAATATGTTGTCAAGTTTTATCTTATCCATCTCTGGGGAAAGCTTCTTTTCAGCTAACTCCACTGCTTTTGATCTCAATTTTTCCAATTGCTTCCTTCTCTCATATGATACCTGAGCCTTTGCCTTTCTATTCCCTTCTAATTCTGTAATAATGTCATAGTGATACCAGCCAACTTCTTTGGAAAGCCTTCCTAGCACACAATACTAGGTTATGAGGGTATCATGTGTTTGTGGGTAATGCGATTATTACCATGTGTTTGTAGACTAATTAGTAAATTTTAGGAAAAAATTGCAAAATTTCTAATGATGATAATTGATGATAACTCACGTCATTATGACCAGCTTGGAATAATGAGATGAACACAAAAAAAGTGCTAGCTAAATACTTCAGGTGGTTGAGTGGAAGTGTCACAACACGTGTAAGAAATCAATAAGAAGAGGCCACTTATTTTAGAACATATGGAAGATGTTGGAATATTCATAACTTGGTACTCTAAGGGTATCTTTTGAATGAACAACTCTATGGAAAATGGTTGTGGAATCATAGAATTATCTCCATACACAAACATTATGAAAATTACTATAAGGTATATTTAAGGATGATTCATATAACGAAGAAAATATTGGCAATCAACTAATGAAGTTGAATAATTATGGTAATAATGAAAGTAATTTTGAAGAAACCTATAAATTATGATGAAAGTAATTATTCTACCTAAAAATATTATATTTATTAATATTTTTTATTACTTATAAATAATAATTACAATGAAAAATTACAATGAATATTATAAGTAATGATTTTTACATCCAAAAATATTGATAAATTGTTTTTAAATAAAATAAAATAAGTTTATTTTGTAAAATATTACAGCAATTTACAATAAATATATAAAATAATTTAAATAAAATAAATTATTCACTATTGTTTGAGTGGGAAATTGTCATATGATTTCATGTCATAGTTTCAATTTTTTCCCGCTCAGCTTGTTCGACCTATTCAATTTTCTTTTCCCACTCAGCTTGTTCGACCTTTATGCCTTCTTTCCCATTCTGCCCTATGATTCCATTCTTCCCTATTCAATTTTTTTTCCCGCTCATCTAGCTTCTTTGCTTTTTATTTTTCTCCATTGAATTCAAATATCCAGTGGGGGTCACGGGCTTCGAACCTGGGGCCAAACAACGTTTCCGTGACAGCATGGGAGTCGGCTATTCTTTTATTGGTGGGGATTTCTTTGATCTTTTTCTTCATCAAACTTAAAGCAGCAACTTTGAACTTGGGCATCCTGTATTTTTATGTCTACAAATACGATAATGCAAGCAACATTTACAGTTGTTTAGATAAGAAGTTGTATGTTCAACCTTTTTCTCATGAACTCTAAGCATGGAAAACAACCTCTGTTTGGAACTCTTAGAATCGAATCGAAGAGAAGTCGATGTTCAAACAACCTCTGTTTGGATATATTTGGTAGATCAGTCTATCAAACCTTGTGATGGATTGTTGTTATCCATTAATTAAAGTGCTTGGAAGGCTTGTTAGAAGAAAATTATAGGTTACTCGTAAGTGAATGTATGAATTTCTCAGTATATTTTTTATTTTTTCATTAAAAAAAACATGGTATAGCACATGGGGTTACCAAATTTCAATAACAAAAGCCAATAAAAACACCTGACCACGACAAAGATCCTGGCAGAAATATTGCAGAGGAAAAATAAATGTTCCCTAGTCGTTTGTAGCAGACGAGGAACTTCACGGATTGAATTTTTCTTGGAGATATCTCCTCGTGTAAGTGTTTCAATCATTTCAAACTTTGTCTTCTATTTAAAATGAATATTTCAAATTTGTTTATTCCAAGCATGATACATCTGTCTGGTGTATATTTTCCTCATTGAATTAGTAGATAATGAAGAGTGATAGATCTGCACACTTTCTCATGTTTGTTTTACTGGTAGAATGATAGATCTGTACACTTCTCAAGTTTGTTTACCCACAGTCCCACTTTCTTGTGCTGTAAATTTCATCCACCTTGGTCCTACTCAATTTTTTTTTCTTTCAATTTCATTCATCAAATTTATTAAATATGATTAATGAAATGCCTTTGACAGCCGCATATATACCAATACCGAAGACAATATGTACATAACTCCCAGACAATAAGACCTTTGATAATTTAAATAAAACACCGGAGCGCGCCGAGACTATATCTCTCTTTATTACAAACCCTGGTCTTTTTACAAAGCACTTTTACTTATAATTGCAACCTTCCCTTGTACATTGTATCAAAAGGTAAATAATCCGACTTCAGCCATTTTTAAATAACACTCTAAGGTTAACCAAGATATAGTGAAATACATCAACTTTCCGCCTCAAACCAGAGGTCCACGCCTTTTATTTGATTTGTTCAAAATCTCGACCATAGACTTATAATACTAACCTCAATACATTAAAGGTCATTAATTTCTGACCTTAGCACCTAACGTTATATAATGGTTCGACCCTTTTTCACAAACTCCCACCTCAGCTTATAATAAAACCTTAATACAATGCACCAATCTTCAGGCTTGTATTATTAACCCAATTTCGCTATCAACAAAACAATTTTAATATATATTTCACCCACGAGCCCCACACCTCAATAGGTAAATGAATGGCTTTCAACATAAAACAACCGGCCATACCATAAATTATCTCCCGTGCAACTTATTGCGCGACCATCGTTTGATCTACCGGTCTCCTGATCAGACGAACCAAGTTGATATCGTGTTTTTTCCTTGGCTGAAGAATATTGTTCCAAAAAAATGCGATGAGGGCGGTAATTTCCCTGTGACATGGCGCAAATGTGTTGGATCAGATTTTTTTGAAGTGGTTTCGTCCTGGGCCAAAAGTGGCGCGACAAAGGTGGTATCGGTTTCACAAACCCACTCCCGGTATTTGCACAGTACTTAACTCAGTTTCTCACTGCAGTTTAACATCTTTCTTGTCTTATTTCTACGCGTTAACTCTGGGGTTAATTCCTAATATAGTCACTCCACTGATAACAAACATTTTTATTTCCCCCAACGGACAGAGATAACGCTCTCGACAGAGCTTCACAATTCTCTGGCAACTAGAGTGTGACAATGGTTCATTCCTCTAACATGGTCCTCTTTAACCTCTCTCGGATTCAATACATTCAATTCATTCAATTCAGGTTTCTATAGCATAAATTCAAAACCACACTCTGTTCATGCAATGAACTTCTCTTTGCCTTATACAGGGAGTCCTTATAAAGGTTTTTCCCCTTGTTCATTTGTCCATCGACAACCCAATTGCACAGGACTTCAATTCATAGGGTTGCATTCATTCAATAAACACCAGATCACCGATATGAATGCCGAATTCTTCCATGACATACAGGGTGCAATTAAACCCCAATTACAGAGGGTTCCTGCTTACAAAACTAGAACAACTAACTCATCCTATCACAATTAGTTCAAGTGGTCAATACCTGCAAATTTCAACCAGTTAATGACACAGAGTTCCGCATTTACCACAAAAAATCAGAGCACACTTGGAAAAGTAGTCATCCATCCATTTGTTCAAGTAGCCATGCAGGAGGAGCGCTGAAGACTAATATCAGAACTCTGGGACCTCTTTTTCTTCCCGTTAGTGAGAAATTACTTTTCTTTCCCAACGTTGTTGGGAGAAAGGTCTTCAATATGAATATAAAACCCTATATTCTAGATTCTAAGCTTTCATTTGATCATTTTTGTATTCATGTTGGAGGAAGAGCAGTGATCTATGAGTTTTAGAAGAACTTTCATCTCAAGCCAATACATGTATAAGGTTCGAGGATGACTCTACATCTCTTTGGAAACACGTCTTGAAGCTCAATTTTTTATGTATGCATGCAAAAAGGAAATTAGATTTGGTAGATTGCATTTGGAAGTGGATTCAAGTGAAAAAATGTTGTTTGGAAATCACTTCGAACAGTGAAATCACCGACTGATAGTCCTTGGGCTGATTGCATTGATTGATTATACAATGAGAAACCAACGAAATGAGTTGAAACTCTAATACATCCATTTCAACCTCAGATCTGTGTGTATCTCCTAGATATGTATGCACTTTCAAGTTCTGCAATCTTGGTATTTTTTATTGGTCCCCATTTCAAGGTATCTCACATGGTTTAGCTTTGAAATCCATTTGATCCACTTCTTCTCCATCCATAATTTATATAAAAGACCTTATAGGCATCTCCACAGCCTCATTCGAGAAGGCATAAACCTTAATGTTTAATTCTTTGAGCACATGTGTGAAGGAGGTCCATTGAAAGGACTGAAGAGGTTCTCTAATATCCTAAAGCAAGGGTTGAAGGAAGACATTCTCAACATCCACCTTATTGTTTTAACCGAGTCGACTACAAACTTAGAATCTCCCATAACTTGCAATTTCTTAAAATATTTTTGTGATGCAACACTAACAAAGTACACATAGCTCCTAGATGTGGGTGCAAACACATGAACATGGGATGATGGGATGTGGGTACAGCAAGTGGGGAAACCACTTGGCCACCCACGATCTCGCCATTAGTTTAAGCCGGCTCACTCACCATGTTGGTATTCAAGTCGAGATCATTCCAGGCGCAATAAAACACACAACATTAATGCCCAGCCGTGGTCGAGATCTCTCCTATATGCTCGCTCGATCCTCCAGTATGAATGCTCTGCACATCACAGCTGCGAACTTTAATGAGGTCTCTAGGCAGGGAGAGCCTCGAGAAAGAGACACTCAAAGTTTAAATATGGACGCTGGCAATCGAGGTTCAGATATTCCTCCACCACCGTTGCAGAGAATTTGTTTTGCCTTGGCAGTGCAACCCTGCGTTCGCACTGCCATTGGAAAACGCAGCCATCTCAACTGCTGTATTGATCTTGGGGACGGGCTCCACCTCTCCTGCATAGACCACTACAATAGAGCTGTTGTCAATATAGATTTTCTCCTCTCCCTGTCCAACTATGTCACTTCACCTCCCTTGTCGCCTTCGTCTTTGCCCTCCACCATGCTGCGCTTGAGACATCGCATGAGATGTCGAAGGAGAAGCTCCGGGGGCCGAGTCCATCGCACACCTTCCACCTCCACTTCAGATTCCTCCTCGCCTTCCTCGGAGTACTTTTCTGGTAGATATCCAGATACTCGTAGTAGGCGAGGGCGATTCCACCATGTTAACCCTGCTCTACACCCCCCTGTCAATCTGTCATCCAACACTTATCAAACAACTCAATTTTTCTTTAATTTTCCTTTGAACAGGCCCCGTATCATTGCCTCGATTTCGGTTGTCTTCACGGAAGAAACCCAGAAAGCTGCTCCCAGGGAGCTTCAGATAGGTGCTTCTTCAGTTCTTGCTCGGGAATTAGACAAGCCGCAACAGCAAGAGCCCAAGGATAAAGGAAAAGCACTTGTGGGAGAGGAGAAGGCCGACGTTAAGTGCTCCAAGCAAAGTGACAACCAAGGTGCGGACAAGCAACATGACGAAGATAGTATGGCGGCTTACAGGTGTTTCATCCTGGAGGAAACCTCTCCTCAGCATGATGCTTAGTCTTTATTGCAATGTTTGTTTTTTGTTTCAGGATTCCCATGTGGATGGGATTGTTTTTGTCTTTCTTGTTTTAAATTTCAGTAGTCTCAGTTTCTCAGTTATCTACTTGGAACTTTACAGTGGATCGCATTATTCTTGCCCCTGCGCGGGCAGTATGGTTGATTTCTGTCTAGACTAGACTGGTTTCCCAGCATGGGTGTTAGTCATCAGTATTTTTCACTTGTTGTTGATGACTAGATTCCTGGTTGGGTTTTCTAGAAGCTAATCTCCATATGTCAATTTTTCATCTAGAAAACACCCCAGACAAATTTTTTCTCCCCTACCTCTCCCTATCAGCCTATGATCAGAGCAAGCTTTAGTTTTCAAGTCATGTCTTGCTTCAGCAAAATATCCCTGTCTATAGCTGTCTTAGCCTTTCTTATCTGCTATCATTTTCCCCTTGTTTCTCATGAAATTCACTGTCCAATATTTTACAAAGTGTCCCCCTTCCTCTCCCTTATCTTCTTGTCATAAAACAATCAGAATCTATGAAAGTTTCCCCTAAGTTAGGTAGTGGCGCTTTAGGGAATCCCTTCCTTGGCAAAAACATCCTGAGCCAGAAGCCTTTGTTCAGTACTAGCCAACCTTGAATTAGCACTTAATCTGCAAAATAAAAATCTTGATACACCCATAGGTCGCGCCACTAAGAGGTCTTGTTGTCTTAGTCCGAAAGAAATTCTACAAAGATCCAGAAACAGAAGAAGATAAGCATGTTCACAGTCTAAAAGAATGTGCTTAGATCGGCCAAAATCTCCATAAGACACCAAATGAGCTCTCCAAGATTCAAAGTCATATGTTTTGCATCTCTGCAGGGGTGTAATTCAATGAAAAACAATATCCAAACAAGAGCAAAGAGACAAGTCCAAATAGGTCTCTCATAATGAATAAATTTGCCATCAGTAAACAGATGGAGAGCTACAATGAAAGAGAGCAGGAGTACATATTTCAAAAGTCAAAAGTTTCCCAAATAGCAGAGGATATCTTTCAAAGTCACATAAATGCAAAGGAATGATATAATGATGATCTACGGTGTTTTCAGTATCTCCTTCAGAGGTAATGTTGCGTAAGTTTTCCAAAGGACATCATCATAGTACATAAGAAAAACAACTGCTTGTTACACTGCCTTGAGCCTTGGATAAAAACACTAGTCAAAGAACAATTCCAATGTACCTTTGCAAACACAGTTAAAAAAGGTTAGTAAATGATGACTAGCAAGCAAATACTCTACAAATACAAGTCATGTAGCTTTTCGTTTAAAATTTCATAAGGATATTTTGACAAAAAGATACATATCTCAGAACATGCCTCATATAACAGATTATCAAAATTTCACTTTATTACCTATTGTGATATACCAAGTAGAGATATATATTTCAAGGAAAGATGACACAGTTTTGGAAATAGATGAAATGTCACGACTGTGATGACCTCCTTAAAAAGAGAAAATGTTAGAAGAAATCATGATAGGAAACCTCCTCCAAGAAAGAGCAGATGGTTGGGAAACATGCTGAATAACCTCCTCTAGTGAAACAACAGATGGTTAAGTAACATGATAAAAATCCTCCTCCGAGTAAGAGGAGATGGTTAGAAAGGCATGTTGTGGCCTCCTTCATGAACAAGCAGAGGGCCAACATGTTTTTAAATGATTTTAGGGCTGTTGTAGGCCACCTCCTTCCAAGGGATAAACAGTAGGTGCATCAGCAAGGTTTTCAATTTTGTGTTGATAAAGTCTCTGTTGGTAAGATCAGTTGAGTAATAGTGGTTAAAAAAATTAAAGTTTGTAGGTTGAGGACCTATTTAATATAACAAGAAAAATATTGTCATGATGGTGTTAATAGGCCCTTGTTTCTCTGTCTATAAAAAGCCTCCTTCAAGGCATAATCCGAGGTTGGAATTTTTGACTAGGGACAGCCTCATCTAAAAGGCCAAATTTTCAAGCTTCATATGAAGGCCAAGTTCTGCAAAAATCAGTGTACTAAGAATGTGAAAAAGAGGTTGAATTTTGTGAGTTAAAAGGGTTTGATTTTCCTTGTGTCTAAGGGCTGTGTTGAATGACATAAATAGTCCCTTGATTTTCACTAATTTTACCTTGAAAAATGAGGGGCTAAAGTAATTTACTATTAAGACTGATTTCCCACTGTTTATTGAAGTTTCTGGGCAGAATTTTCTACAACCATTGATAAGTTTGATATTCAGCTTTTCCTTTGGGTGTTAGTGGTCCAGATCTCATATAAAGGTCAAGACAGATGGTTCTTATCGTGGAATGTCTTCGTTGCGAGTTCTTCAAATTAAAGAGTGAAGAGTATGCAGTCCCTGCTGAATTGCCTAAGTTGCTGACAGATTTAGGTCCAACAATTGTTTCAATCTATTTTACATTACAATATGGGAAAGCACTTTGGCCAGTGTTCTCGAGAGGTTATGAAAAGTGTTGCATGCAAACATCTGCATATCAATATTCTAATCTGTTGTTTATACTTTTTCATGAAGTAAGGAAAAGGGCTCAACTTCCTTCAAAGCTGAAATTTACAAATAATGAGACTAACAAAATCGATGGGCGCTTCAGTGAAAATGACATTTGTGTATTTTTGTGGTCCTATTGGGTTATGGAACATAACACATGGTTTCCAGATCTACGTAAAAAAATGATGCAAGTTGTATATAGCCCTAGAAATAAATCATCTTGTAAGATCAGCAAAGGTGTTTTTGTTCTGGATCTCACAGAGAAGAATTGCACCGAGAGAATTCAAGTAAAACATCATATGGAGATGTTGAAATAACAACAACAAGTTTTAATTCTTGGATTTTTGCAACAATTCCAGGCCTTTCTCATTGCTTTCCACATTATGTTCTGGGTGTCATTCAAAGAGCCAGTACAAGTCTTGATGTTGCAGTCCACACTCCACCACAAAAATAAGTGCATTCTTCAGATGCAACAGGGTTATTGACTTCTGGAATAGCATGGGCTATTGCTCTAGCTATTGGTGCTCGATTAGGAGGAGAATGGATGATGGAAAGCCTTGGTGTCTATGAGCCATTCTAGCAGCCTTCCAAATCTCATATATCAGTCTTCTCAACATGGAAAAGGATTAAAAAGATTTTTGTCTCAGGTTGAAGGTTACAAGGGCTTATAAAGATCATTATGGAGAACAGTGTAAAATCTGTAATGAAAGGGACCAATAGAATGTAGAAATCTCCTACAGTGTTCATTCGTGATATAACAATGTTATACTGCCATGAAAAAATTGAATTATACACCATTGCAAGTTGTAAGGATGTCACATCAAAACCTGATAAGAAAAATAGCACTGGAATGGACTCTGATTGGATCAAACTAGAATTGATTTTGGATTCCAGTTTGAGGTTGCAGAACAAAAGAAATATCTCTTGGCGATAAATGTTATGTGCAGTGATCAGAATGTCGGAAATGATAAACATGCTTTGAATTTGAGAAAGAAAACTCTGTCTGAAATATTAGATGCTTCTCATGTGAAAAACATGGAAAAAATTATGCTAAACAACATTAATTATTATGAACCTGACATTCTCAAACTTGAGAAACAAAATAGCACCATTGTGGGAATGAACATGTACTTGGATGCACAGTGAAAGAGACAACGCTTTCATGTTTATTGCACATTTGTTGAAGGAGGTAAACCGGTGGTTTTCATAGGAAATTGAAGTTTTCAAGCGCGATGTGCCTGTACATCCTCTTGGCACCCCTGTGAGTAACTCTAGAACAAATTTGTGAAGGGTGTGGTGCACCTGTAGGAAGGCGCGGCACGCCTATGCACCAACGCCAAAACTTTGTGCACGCGGCACGTTCATGTCTGAACGGCCTGGCGTAAATTATGAACACAACTGCCCCAGAATCAAACGCCTTCTCCGAACGATCCAAGCAATGGGACAAGATATTTGAAAAGGGGAGTTAATGATCTTGGTAGAGTAGAAAATGATGTCAAGACAGAGCAGATTGTTCTGGATGAAGATGGAGATTGTGATGTTGAACAATGCCCAAAAAAGGATGCAGAAAATGAAACAGAACCCAGATTTCAGAGTGGAGTGCTCCACACAAATTGCGTTTATTGTCTGGATTGTACTCTTGTTGCACAATTTGCATATGGTCTGGAAGCTTTAGGTCATCAGTTGTATGCTATGGGCTTGTCCAATGGACCCAAACTAGATCCTGGTAGTAGTACTACTGCTACACTTATGGACATGTACCGGAGTATGGGTGACGCTCTTGTAATTCAGTATGGCAGTTTTGTAGCTCATAATACTATTTTCGTAGAGAGGCCAGGAAAGTGGAAAGCTACAACACAATCTCATGAGTTGTTAAAATCAATCAAACGATATTATAACAATGGTTACACTGATGGGAAAAACAGGATGCGATAAATTTATTCCTTGGATACTTTCAGCCACAAGAAGGGAAGCCTGCTTTGTGGGAACTTGATTCAGATTATTATCTTCATGTTGGTGGGAATGGAGATGAAGCAATCACTGATAATCAATTGTTACCAGAAAATAACTCAACAGAAGTGCAACATCCATCAAATGTTCTTGCCCCTGTTCCAGCGAGCAGAGAAGATTATTCATGAATGAAGTTGACTTCATTTGATAAACTAATGCAAACAATATATAGTTCAATAAAGAATGTCCGAATTTACAGTGAGCCCGACTTAAAGGCTGGCCTTGCCACGGGCAATTATGGAAGGGCTCCATATGCAGCTGAAATACAATTGAAAAGTCCAAACTGGCTATTTGATCAAAGAAAGTGTTTGTTGGTCAAGAGTTTGGTTGTTTTGAGTAGTAAAGAGAAAATTGTGTTGTTTTCAAAAGTAAATTCTCTTGTTCATAAAAAATCAGAGAAACAGAGTTGTATAGGGAGTTTTCTAGTCATCTTAAAAAGTCCTTTTTGCGCTATGAAATAACTAAAAAACTACACACAATATCTAGAAGAGGAAATAACAGAGTTTGTAAGGAGTCTCAAGTTTGTTTACAGGTGTTTCAACATTGTTACAAAGGGCAAATTTGATGCCTGTCAAAAGAAGAGAAAACTGTGTTAAAGGGATAAAGGCTTGATCAGTTTAAAAGAGGTTTCTTTCGTTTTATGAGACATTGAAGAATGTGTGCAACCTCCATAATCAAAGACACAGAGTTTTCTGAAAATATTTTAAATCAGTTTGAAGAGAAATTTCAATAGCAGATTCCCAAAACACACTTTGTTTGCCAAATCAAAAAGTGTTCCTGCTATGAGTTTCAAGGATTAACACAGTGATTTTACAAGAGGTTGTATCAGTTTGAAAAGATTCTTGTTTACCTTTTAAAAACAATGATAGATGATGAGGGATTTACAAGTTTGAAGGAAGGAATTTTTCTTTGAATAGTGAAGGATAAAATAGTGGAAGGGCAGATATTTGATATGTTAATTTGAAAGTCTTTCCTATGTTATAAATAGCTTAGAACACATCTAGTCTCTAAGAGAAAATCAGACTTAGGTTGGGATCTTTAAATCAATTTACAAGGGTGTTAAAACATTGATTTCAAAGCTGCTTTGATCATCTAAAACCACAAAGAAATAGTAAAAGAGAGGACATTTGATGTACCATATTTGAAAGTCTTTTGTGTTGAGTAGAGTTAGAGTATACACAGTCTCTATGAGAAAGACAGAGACTGATTGGAGGTTTTCAAATCAGTTTAAAAGGGGTGTCTTAACAGTGTTTGCAAAGGGCAATTTGTTTGCTAGATTAGAGAAGAAACAGTGGCTAGGAGATGAAGGTTTTGTGAATTGAAAGGAGTCTTTAAACACTAATTTCAAAAGTTCCATCGTCATCTAAAAATAGAGAGAGACATTGATTGAAGATAAGGTTTTGTCAATTGCAAAGAGTCTTTAAAGCATTGTTTTCAAATGTGCCATTGCCAAATCAAAAAGAGAGGCAGTGTTTGAGGGGAGGGTTTTTGTGCCAAAACAAAAAGAGATTCTTCTTCAACAAAAGCCACAAACATATCTTGTTTAAGATCTCTTGCCCAAACACAGTGATAAAAAGTAACTTTTGTTTTCATTTGATGAATGCTTGTTTGCTAGCATCCAAGAAACACAGTGAATTACAAAGAGAAAAGAGGTGTTGTGTTGGGAAAATTTTTCAGAGATCATTTGAATCAACTTGTTTTGGTGAATCAGTAAAGAGTATCAGAAGAAACGGGCACTACAAAAAGCCAAATCAGTTTACCCAAAGGAAATGAAAGGATGCACAAGAAAAACTCAAAATCGCCCAAAGAGGGTGCCCGGTGAGAAAAAAGGAGAAAGACACCTCTAGGCTTGGAATTTTGGCCCAAGTTTCTAGACATGTTTCTATGAAGCCTTGAGGTACTTTCTCACCAAAATTGAGTGAAATTTGACATGTTCTTGTTTTTTGACATTTTTAGGCCTAATTGCATAAAATCATGGGCACTGCCATTTTTGTTAGGAGCATCTTCAGCTGTTGAGAGTGGTACCATTGGATGTATTAAATTCAAGGGCATCTACTCAGAAATTTTCAGAGAAATTGAAGTTTTTTTGGTCCCCCAAAGAGGCGAAAAACACTCACTTTTTCAACACTCTGCCCACATATCAGCAAGGCCTAATTTTTGGGTTTTTTCACTCATTTCAATTTTTGATAGACTTCCAGGCATCAGTTTGGGAAAAATAAAGTTTTTCTAGAAAGTAAACATCAATATATTTCCACGAGCCGTCAAAAGCCTCGTTTCAACATCGGGAAGGCCCCAAAAACTCATCCGAAAGACAGGCAATTTTCTGCTGGTGCACCCTTAGTGCTTTTTGGCCAAAAAAGGCAGTTTTCTGAAGTGGCCTCTCCAAATGTGCATTAAGCTATTTTGGGACATTATCAGTCATAAAAAGTCAAATTTATTCCCTTTTTTAGCATTTTGAGATATTTTATTGGATATTTTGTGCCTTGGGCTTTGCAAAGCCTCAAGGACAAGATAAGATATTTGTTTTTGAGCCAATGGCTAGCTAGTTGCCTTGGTTGGGTTTCCTTCATCTTGGCCTATATATTCCAATAGACTTCATTGTAAACAAGGCTGAAATCGATGATATATAGCAATATATGGTTATACAAGCTTGGAAGAAACACTTGTCTCATGCATTGGATAGTTTCTTGAATGTTTTTGGATGATGAAATAGGACTGCTGTTGGATTCCTTGACTTGGTAAAATGGTATAGTGTCCCTCTCTGTTATGCTTCTTAGTTTTCATACACATTTCATACTCTTGCTTGCTATAAGATAGTAGAGAATAGATTTGAGACATGCCCTTGGAGGTACCTCAGATTTCCTGTTTCATTATAGCTTCTATGTTTTCTTCCTTCTTAGTCATATCAAAGATTCCTTGATTGCTATTTGATCACTGAAGAAATTTTTTTCTTGTTTCATTTATGGTTTTATGCATGCTAATTATGATTCAAGGTATGCCCTGCTTACTCATGGCTAGTCATAGCTCCACCTCTGAAACCTTTCTTTAAATGTTTGACTGTCCTAGTTGAACCAAAGAGGTCTTGTACTAATCTTGCCCTTTGCCTAAAACTACGCAATCTTACTTCAAAGTGCCCAATAGCTTGAAATACTATGTATAGGCATTTCCTCATAGTGCTTTGATTTATTTGTTTGTCTTAATTGTCTTTCCCCAAAGTCTGATAGCAATTTCCTAAATTTAGAGAGTCATATATCTCTATGTATTGCTTGAAAGTTTATTTCTATGCATTTATCAGTTTGTAGTTACATTCATCATGATTAATGGTTAGCCCTACCATGTTTATGTTAGCTATTGAACTATTTATGTTTGAAAGCCTTTGTTCTTCACAAACTTAGTGTCTATCCCACTTCATTTTACCTTGATCAAATCGGCCCTTCAACATACCTTGTATCACCATCTGAGGCTTTCTCGACCTTTTCGACCCCATAGCCCAGTTAATCTGACAATATTTTTATCTATCTTAGTCTTTGATCAGTTCCTCCCTCAAAAACCTAAAAGAAAAACCAAAAACCTACTTCATAACTAGCCTAAAATTAGAAACATAAGAAGCAAACACATAGATATCCCTTACACAAATAGAGAGAGCCCTCTCTGAGTCCAGGAAGGCTAGGTCCTTGGGCTCCAAATATTGGTTTGATGTTACCCTGTCACTTGGCTTGCCAATCAGCCAAATCATGGGACCCTAACATAATGGTGATCACGGTGCGACCTTTTGAGTTAGTGACAAACTAAGTATACCTTAGGACTTCAGAACCCCTCAACCTAGAATTATTATCAAAGAGTAGAATCTAGTTGTCTCATCATCCTATAAAAATGATGACCCAACTATAGGACACTCTTACAAACTTTAGAGCTTCATAAAAACTCAGAAAACCCCAAAACATCCCTAGATTGGATTTTTATCAGTTATTGGTGGTGGACCATAAACACATATCTCTAAAAACAATAAAAACATCCACCTGGCGACTCCAAAACTCGCAATAGACCTAAAGAATCCACTGGAGGAAGAACCTAAAACATGACCAGTCATCCTAGAAAGAAAAAGCACTCAGGCCTTAGTTGGATTCAAGAAACTATTGTCTTTATCTATAACTATGTTCTATCCTACTTTGAGCCTGATCAAGAATACACTAATGAGATCTACATTGATCATTGGAAAGATCTCAAACCTCTAAAAGCTAAGCCTCAAATTTCAGACCATGAGCAGGCTTACACACCTGTGCTTACCCCAGATCCACCTATGGAAAACCTAGTAAAACATGAGCCTCATGCTACCTTTCCCACTCTGGCTAAAACCTCAAACAATCATAAATCTCTTTTTACACTACCTATATCCACAAAGGTCCCAGAAAGATACAAGCCGCTGGTTTTACCTCCCGTCTTTCGAGCCCTCCCTCCAAATATTCAAAATAAATTACCCAGATTTGATGGAGAAAGCTCCAAAGTCACCGCTGAAGAGCACACTAGAAAATTTGGCGCAGTTTCCGACGGCCAAATCGTCGATATTCTGACACATAGTCATCGCAAGAGCGACAGTTCAAGGATAGGAAAAGCATGGTTTACCATGCCGTCGCAATTCCGATGCATTTACAAAGTGTCGCACTACCGACACTTTTTCCATCGCTTCCAAACAAGCGTTGCTCTTCTGACATTTCCCAAACCGTCGCGCTTCCAACGTTTGTAAACTGTCACACTTCCAACGAAATGTGGTCCGACGTTTTTAACGTCGCTCTTCCGACGTTTGTAAGCTATCGCAATTCCGACGAAATGTGGTCCGATGTTTTGAACGTCGCTCTTCCGACGTCTGTAAATTGTCGCAATTCCGACGAAATGTGGTTCGACGTTTTGAACGTCTCTCTTTCGACGTTTGTAAATTGTCGCAATTCTGACGAAATGTGGTCTGACGTTTTTAAGTTGTCACAATTCTGACGCTTAGAAGGCATCGGTATACCGACGGCGGGTTCAATTTAAAAAAAAAAAATGAAACTTTAAAACAGGACAGTAAATCTCCAATATTTGTTATGAATTGTGGGCGTTCCAATGACCGTGACATATTAATATAATAAAACACCCTGCAGTGCTTCGACTATAAACAATCATTTTTTTTTTCACAAGAGAAGAAACGCTGTTTTGAATATATTATATGAAGTAAAACAGTCCACGAAGTCATTACATTTTCACATCTGAAGATTGGAACCCAAATATCCATCCAGAAAAGTGGAAGTCCCACCCCAGACAATGATAGAAAAATACCCCATGTCACATACATGGACTTGATATAAAACCCAGTAACGGTCCACATGGAGATTATCGACAATCTAAGAAAGCATCCAAATATGCCTGAGGCATCTATAAGAAAGTGAAATAGCAGTATGTAGAATAGTAAAGCAACAGATAGAGTACCGACGTCCATCGTTCCAAATACAAATTAAAGTACCCAAAATCCTGCAACAGAGAAAAACGCTAATCATGTGAGGAGTGTTATATGTCCAAAATATAAAAAGACCATCAGACCATATCAATAAACCAGCAACATAGACCAGCATCGCTAGTTTTGAAGGCAGAGTGATAAACATTAATCAATTTTTTTTTTCACAAGAGAAAAAACGTTGTTTTGAATATATTATATGAAGTAAAACAGTCCATGAAGTCATTACATTTTCACATCTGAAGATTGGAACCCAAATATCCATCCAGAAAAGTGGAAGTCCCACCCCATACAATGATAGAAAAATACCCCATGTCACATACAAGGACTTGATATAAAACCCAGTAACGGTCCACATGGAGATTATCGACAATCTGAGAAAGCATCCAAATATGCCTGAGGCATCTATAAGAAAGTGAAATAGCAGTATGTAGAATAGTAAAGCAAAAGATAGAGTACCGACGTCCATTGTTCCAAATACAAATTAAAGTACCCAAAATCCTTGAACAGAGAAAAACGCTAATCATGTGAGGAGTGTGATATGTCCAAAATATAAAAAGATCGTCAGACCATATCAATAAACCAGCATCGCTAGTTTTGAAGGCAGAGTGATAAAAATTAATCAATTTTTTTTCACAAGAGAAAAAACGATGTTTTGAATATATTATATGAAGTAAAACAGTCCATGAAGTCATTACATTTTCACATCTGAAAATTGGAACCCAAATATCCATCCAGAAAAGTTGAAGTCCCACCCCAGACAATGATAGAAAAATACCCCATGTCACATATAGAGACATGATATAAAACCCAGTAATAGTCCACATGGAGATTATTGACAATCTGAGAAAGCATCCAAATATGCCCGAGGCATCTATAAGAAAGTGAAATAGCAGTATGTAGAATAGTAAAGCAACAGATAGAGTACCGAAGTCCATTATTCCAAATACAAATTAAAGTATCCAAAATCCTTGAACAGAGAAAAACGATAATCATGTGAGGAGTATTGGTAACCATCTGTTGCATCCGAGATGTAAGGTTCAGGCTCGCTTGTTTCCATTAGTAGCCCGCTAAAGCATCCACCCTGTTCATAGCAAAAAGGTTCCTGTAGATATACAAAGAAAGAGTATAATACGTAGACCATATAAACATGGCTCTGTATTTCAAAAAACAGGTTTAAAATAGAAATAGGGTAACATTTTTTTTTTCCAATTATTATGAACATAATTCGACCGTGAAGTATTAATATAATAAACCACCCCGCAGTGCTTTGACTATAAACAATCATATAAACATGGCTCTGTATTTCAAAAAATAGGATTAAAATAGAAACGGGGCAACATTTTTTTTTCTAAGTAAAGTTAATCTATTAACAGTGGGAATAAAATTACACCGAAGTCAAAAACATTGCCCAGACTCATGGAAAATTTTTCATCAAAAAATAAAAAAATTAAGAAGACTTCCCTCATACGGGGAAACCAATCTTGAACGTTTACAGAATTCAGAAATATTACAGAGGTCCATCACAGTAATATAATCTAAAAGCAGCCCAATTAAGTGGGCCGCGAAGCAAGAAAAACAAATTAACCAAACTAATCCTCCGGCTCCTCGACGATTCGACACCATCCTTCAGAAGGTCCAGGATCGCTAGGTGCTACCTCCACAGTCATGCCACCACTCCCCTCCTGAAGGCCCGAATGCTGGCCGGCTTTTTCTGAGCTCATTCCCGCCGGACGGGTGCATTGTTCTTCCATCTAGGCCTCCTCCCGGAAAACCACAGTAATTGTCGCTGTGATGCGTGGGTGGTTCAGAGAGAAATTAAAGGAAAAATGCGCAGTGCACGTCGTGGGAGAAAGTGAAACGCTGGGGAAATGTGGAGCAGGGGAGCCCATACGGTGGCCAGATCCTACAACCCGACCCGGCCCACTTCTAGTATCTGGATAGCGACCTGCGTGATAATCATTGGATTGGGAAGACGACTCAGTTGAGGGGATGGAGGGAGCGCACAGGGGTTTCCCTCTAGTGCTCCCCCTGCAGCAACGCATCCTATGACACAGGTGAGGCATGGGTGCAGTCTCAGCAGTGGGCACAAGAGGAGACGGAGAAGCAAAATTCCAAGAAACAGAGGAAGACAGACAAGGAACAAACCGAGAGAAATGCAGATATGCAGCAAGGTCTAAGCAGCAGTTCAGCTGGCCACTTCTCCTTCTCGTCACAGTGAGCAGGCAGTGTAACCTAGCAACTGGCTCGTCTGAAAAACCATAGCAAAATTCCATTTTATCAATGCAATGCAATCGAAGGACGCTCGTCATAATTAATCTCTGATCATTAATGAAAGCCGAAGGCCAGATCACGTTGGAGCATGCAGAATCGCTAACGGGAGTGGAGGTCCTATCTTGAACAATGTTAAAATTTAATGCAATTTGATGTGAAAATCTTGGAACTTAATTGAACAGCATTAAGTCTTAATGCGATTGATATGAAATCGCCACATCCATGTCCAATCGCCTTAAATGCCATCAAATGCACCCGCAGCTGGGAGCAGGGAAAGTTTTAATTGAGGACACGTGGCAGAAATTGATTGGAGCGGATCTTTGTTTGGGCTGCTCGCGCAGTGGAAATCCGGACCCGAAAAATATTAGGGCGAATTTGATAAGAAATTCACGTCACAACTCTCCCTCCGCATTCCAGCCCAACTTCGGACCCGAAAAAGATTAGGGCGGAATTCATTTGGTTTTCGTGTCACAAAATTGGCCGACGTCAGTAGG
Source organism: Pinus albicaulis (assembly GCA_034641835.2). Lineage (NCBI taxonomy): Eukaryota > Viridiplantae > Streptophyta > Pinopsida > Pinales > Pinaceae > Pinus > Pinus albicaulis. The sequence goes on from CM076569.1 coordinate 832,031,837, forward strand.
CTATTTTGGAACGCGAATTTGGTTTGGATTATGGTTTATCGCCGTTTGAAGTCCGGCGGGCTCGACTTAAGAACAATTTTGTTTGATTCCATCTTATAAAATTTGTGTTGATTTTCTTTCATAATACACATATTTATAATAAATCATGGGAATACCACACTAAACATGTGGAAAAGTTATATAAATTATTGAGAACAATCATTTTTATGTAAAAATATCCAAATGTGTTTTTGGGAAATAAGAATTCGAGTATTTGGTTCATATTGTTTTAAAGGAAGGAGTGAAGTTGGAGCCTCAAAAGATGCAAGCTATTACAAAATGACCTATTCCTAAGAAAATCAAGGTTCTTAGAAGATTTTTTAGACTTACATGATCGGTATGATGATAATTATGATAATTTCACAAAACAATCACTAGCTATTTTGAGGGATGAGATATTAGAACTTCAGCTTGATGAGGATTTTTTAAGAGCTTTATTTCTTCTTTTGAAATCAAGAAAATATTCTCCCAAACCGAAAATATGTGTTCTTGAGATAATTTCTGAAAATTATGAAAATGAAATTAAACTTTTGCATTCTCAAATTCAGTGATACAATTTCCGAAATCCTAAAGAATTCTTTGAAAATCTTCCTTCTCCTAAGCAAGAGGAAATTGTACTATCTTTTGACTTGCATATTGAGGATGATTATTCTTTCAAACACAAGATAGAAGAAATAGTTTCAAGGCTTAATATTCAGAATACAACTGAGCAACCAGTCATTGAAGGCCTAGAAGTAAATAACATACATCATACTTTTATTGATCCTATATCAGATTATATGGAGAATATTTCTAGCCCAAATCTGCAAACATGTTTTCTCTATAAGGATCAAATACATCAAAAGTGGCATTTACACATCATATCATTTATTATAAAGGCACATGATCATAATATACTTCCAATTTTGATCACAAGCAATCAAGTTATCCATTTATTGTTACAACTACTTGATTGGCTTCATTGGCATTTTTGTATTACCTGATTCAATAAGATTTTTGTATTGGAAAAGCCTAAGTACTTGAAGTCATTCTTCATAACATTCACTCATTTCTAAACATCTTTTCCTAAGTAAAATCCCATTTTACTTAGGAAAATTATGCATTATTTCATAAAAAACCCTCAAAATCACATTTTATTCTAAGTCTAAGTGATGAAGTGATTATAATGCAATTTACTTTTAAATCTTAACTTTCTTAGTTATATTAATGTATTTTGAGTTTACATTGTCCCCTTGTCATATTAACATTGATTTTATGTATTAAATCCTTACAAAAATAACCTTCTCCTATTATATATAACTCTTTTTTATATAATATCCCCAAAAACCCATTAATAAATTTTAGCCAAAGTTATTTATTCCCACATGTTTAAATAAAAAACCCACTTTATGACCCCTTTGGATAAATATATCGTAATATTAAATTCCGCCCCCTATGGTAATTAGATTAATCTGATTTAATTATCATATAATAAAAGTATATTAAAAAAATAATTAAAACATTTTTTATTACATGTTTTAATACAAAAATAATACTTCGCCTGTGTATTTTAATCCCCCGACTCCCTTTCCCAAGGTTAAAACTATAAACCCTTTGTAAAATCCCCAATACCTCCCTTAATCGCTAACCTTGGTTAAATCATTTCCCGATCACTTTCCTGCATTTTTATAAACAAATTGATTAATCCTCACGATTAATTAACTCCACCAATCAGATTCCCCTTGATGAGATTAATTAACGTTTAATTGCGTCGGGCCCTCCATATTAAATCCCCATCACTTCCACGTCCCCATCGCCGTTTGATCAACCCATCTGAGATCAACGGTTATTAATGATATCGCTAGCCATCCGCGTCCGAAAAATAACGCGCGATAGCCCGACGATTTTCAAACAGTGCCATGCCACGCATCAATCATTCTATGGAATCACTGAACACTGTTTTTTTCTCACAGAGGATCAGATCTGGTTAAAGTATAGAGGATGGCATTGGATACACGGATTTCCTGAAACACAGTCGCGTATATACGCGTTTTCGCTACGACAAATCACAGATGTCCGATTGCCGAACAATTTTTCGTTTGAGTCGCTCAAAGACAACAAGAAGTAGTCATTTCTATCTCTGAGCATCGTTTTGCATATCCGTGTGTCTACTTACACCCTATTTCTAATGTTTTCGATAAAGATGCCTTGATGATTTGTTGGTAAAAGTGTCTTTCGTAGATGCACAACCATAGGGAGTGTTTTATTAATAGTGGAAAGGTTGCTTGGATGCACAGTTTTAGGGGGAGCATTAGCGTTGCTGAGTATAATGCATTGATGGCATTATGATGGTGCTGAAATATGTTCTTTTTCTTGAGGACTTTCTGGTCTTGGTTATGAAAAGTCATATTTGTATTTTGATGAAAAGGTCATGTTGAGACCCATGATGTAAAATTGTAAATTTCAGTCATGTAAGGACTTGTCAAAATTTATAAACCCACTTGGTTGGGTAGCTGAGTTGAAATGTGTAAACCCACTTGGTTGGGTACTTGAGTCTTATATGTAAATCCACTTGGATGGATCTTTGATGTAAGTATGAGTCATTGGTGATAGGAATTTCATAGAGTCATGTACTTCATTGGAAAATATGTTTGAAGATTCAGCATGAACTCAGGGGGAGCTTGGTCACTTTAGTATATATCAGATCTGCAGAACGCTTCTTCCACATGTGGAGAAAAGGGGGAGAGTATGTTGGTTTTGATCCACCCTTTTCCCTTGATGTCAAAGGGGGAGAGTGACATTTTGTTTGAATGAAGAGAAAGAATGGTGTCAAAAATTGGGAATGTGACATGGTGTCCTTGTATTCTCAATGTACCTATCTGTTGTGGTAACCAAAAACCATTGTGGTTGCCATCAAGTCCAAAGGGGGAGATTGTTGGCAATATGATGAAGAGTGTTGTCCTTGATGGCAACCCACTGAATGAAGATGAAGACATGAGACTGTTGACATGTGTTGTCCTTGATGGCAATCCACCTGATGAAGTTATTCTTGACCTGATGGGCTTGGTAAATGATGTAAATCTGATATGAAATGATGTTTGTTAGCAATATGATGCTGAGTGTTGTCCTTGAATGGAAACTTACTTGATGAAGTTGTGCTTGATAGAATATGTCTTGATGAACCTGTTTAAAGATGTAAATCTGATGTATCTACAGAGAGTACAGAAGGTAATGAAGAAATGAATTCAATATGTGCTAGATCCATGATGAAAAGAGTATGTTTCAAGGAATACGCGGATTTGTCTAGGAGAAGTCGCGTATGCACGCGGTAAAGTACGTGCCAAGTCGCGTATGGGCAAAAGCGCTCAAAAAGTGAAAAACCAGGGGTAACCACCATGGTATTGACCCATTGTATTGGGTAATGATTCGTCTAAATGACCCCGTCTAGGAATACCATCGGATGTAGTGTGGTTTTGGCTCATGGTATTGAAAAAAGGGTAAACCTATATAAAGAGAAGAAATTCATTGTGCAAATCATGAGAGTGGGTGCAAGACGTCTGAGCTTGAATGAATACTTATCTCTGAAGTATATCTGAATGGAAAGGGTTATAGTTGAATGATAGATTTGAATGCATGATGCACCAATGAAGAAAATGATGAAGAAGGGTATCTAGATCTGAAATGTATTTGTACTTGCTAGATCTGTTTATGGAATGATTAGATCTGAGATGAGGCGAACATCTGTTTGAAGTAAAGGGTAAAATCTGTGTGCTATGTCTGTTCTGAAGAATTGCAATGACCTAAATGTTTGAAGAACCATACGCTAGTTCGCCGCAGAAGAACTTCTGCGGCGTATATACGCGGCTTCGCTGAAGAGAAAGCGCGTATGCGCAATGAAATTAACTTTGTAATAGATGCAGATGTATACGCGGGTTGATGTGATTGGAAGCGAGTATATACGCGGCATCAATGAAAGGAAATCACGTATCTGTCCTGAAGTATAAAAAAATGTATACGCTGGTTGATGTGAACGGAAGAGCATGTATACGCGGAATCAGTGAAAGGAAAGAGCGTATGAAAAGCTAGGGTTTGCTGAAGTCTAAAGTATAAAATGTCTGATCTATTCTGCTGTGTTACTGCTATCTATTGGTGATGTATGTATGAGCGTAAAAGTATGGAGTGGGTCCAGTCTAAAAATATGATGAAACGTGGCCTGCAAGTGGTGTTCTAAAGGAAGCTTTGGATCCAGTGTGAAAATTGATGAAACGTGGTCCATAGAGGTGCTGAGGGTTGTAGCCTTCAGTCAGGGGGTTGTAGCTCCCTTCCAGGAGAGGCTGGTAAACGAGATCAGGGGGTCGTAGCTCCCTTCCAGGAGAGGCCGGTAAACGAGTCAGGGGGTTGGAGCTCCCTTCCAGGAGAGGCTGGTAAACGAGCGCAGGTGGGTGCCTGCGTGCTGGTCAAGTCTGCGCCAGCACATATGTTGTAATATGTTTTCTCTATAATAAAATATTGAAGGCCGAGCAACTGCAGCGGTGGTTTTCTCCCGACTTGGGTTTCCACCTAAAAATCCTGGTGTTCATGTGTGATGCTTTGTGTGATGGTTTATTCTGTTGTTACTACACATGTTTACTGTTAACTTAACATCAGATGAATGAATAGTGCAAAGAACTAAGTTAATAAATATCTGCATATTTAGATCTCTGCTAATACGCGAGTTGTATGAAGGATATCCGCGTGTATACACGAGTTTACTAAAGGAAAGTAGCGTATGGGTTTTAGAGAGTGAAAAAGTAAAAAGTTTTGAATATGCAGTAAATACTGATTCACCCCCCCTCTCAGTATTTTTCCCAACATTCCACGTCCCCATCGCCGTTTGATCAACCCATCTGAGATCAACGGTTATTAATGATATCGCTAGCCATCCGCATCCGAAAAATAACGCGCGATGGCCCGACGATTTTCAAACAGTGCCATGCCACGCATCAATCATTCTATGGAATCGCTCGCCCTCTGCCCAAAACCACTTTTTCCCAAAATTGGTGCTATGGAAACTGCTTATCGCTTGCCTCCTGTGACTCATCCTTCGTACCTACTGACGTCATCCATTAAATAAATAAAAAAAACCTTGTCACCCTTTGGACTTTGTGAATAAAACAATTTTACCCGCGTCATTTTCATTATTCTGTGAACGACCAAAGTCTCATGCAGAGAATTTCAAAAACAAACTGTCAAGCGCCATCAACTGTATTTTGCTGAAGACAATTGCATACCAGTAATCCAGAGTTCATACGCCATAGCCTGTACCTGTTTAATCACTGTTCATCTCCCAAAAAACATGTATTTACCCCAATTCCCATTAAAACTCTGTGAAATCCTAGCTTTTGTTTTAAATTCCGCACGAAAGACAAAAACAAAGTTCAATTTGGTCTTGTTCAATCATCAGAATTGTAAATTGCATTCCCAAAACTTGTAATTGTGTTTGTTCTTGACAAAAACCCGAAATTCATTTCTGAATCCACAAGAACCAGAAATGGAGGTTCCAGTGGCTCTGAACGTCGCACCTTTGAATGCCCCTCACAGAGATTTAGACTATCTGCCCCTAGCAGATAGATATTTTAAAATTAAAGACCTCGTTCTTAGTGATAATCCTCTTCGAACCTTTTGCCACTGCAGAGATAACTTTATAAACAATTCTGATATTATTGGATTATGGGAATCCAATCTCCCCATGTATCTTCTCCCCTCAGTCCATATTTTTCCTGAGTTAATTCATTACTGCCATGCAAACTATGACCCCAATTAAAGAGCAGTTTTGTCCCTGAGTCAGAACATCCTTTTCCCAATCATTACTCAGTCGATAAATGAAATGCTGCAATTTCAACCTGGTCAAGCCCTCACTCCCCTGTCCATGGGAGAATTACTTGAAAAGTCTACCAATTTGTCCCATGAAGAGTTAAATCGCATTTTTCAAACCTTCATGTTACCAGAGCATCAGCCCAAAGGCCCTCCCCCCTATGGTTATACTTTTTTCACCGATGTGGGCAGGCTTATTCTGAATATGATATCCTTTATCATGGGTTTCAATACTAGTGAATATGTTGATCAATTAACCCTAGTATTGTTGTCTATATGTACCCCTGGACAGTCCCCTGCTGTCAAGTATGATTTTGCATCCTACATTGCTGATAAAATCCATGATCAGTTCATGAGATTTGAGAATGAAAAAGTGTTCAAATATTCTTCTGTTATATATCATCTCATGATTTATTACCAATCAGAAATTTTCCCTTTCCATGTTCAGAAACTTGATGCCAAAGGAAATCCTAGGTCTATGATATTTTGGTCTGCCATCACCCATAATTCCTCTGATTCTCCTTACTCCTATAATGATTTTATTGACCTATTTGTACACCCTGCAACCACTTTGTTAACAGGAGTTTCCCCTCCTAGAGTCAATAATGAAATCAAGAAAATTCTACAGCTCTCAAAACAATATAGGGTAGGTGACTGGTACTTGTATCAAAATCACACTGAGATCAGAATATATGGATGTGAATTGTGCCCATTCAAGTTGCCCAAATATTTCCCCATGAGACTCTTTGCACTAGATTATTTCAGGCAGATGATTAACTCAGATATAGTTAATTTCTGCAATGCAAAGAAAAAGGCTCAACTCTAGATCAAAATTCAATTAGGTCCCTTTGTTTGTAACTCTAGAGATGCTGGAAAGGAAGCAAAAAGAATATTAGAAGAATATATCAGATTACAAAAAAATTTTTACTGGGTGCCTTATGACCCAAATAGCTTTATCTGTGATAGAAGAATGAAAAATAAACTATCACCATACATTCATCACAAAATCCCAGAAATTGAACAATATGCCAATATGGATGAATGGATGGAAGGAACATTGGTAGAACAGGATAGTGAGTAGGTCAATTTTGAAAATGTAATGAAAGACCTTGAGAAAATACTTGACCTAGACTCTTTTGGATAGGTGCATATACCAAGTATTAGTCCTTCTTCTGCAGGGACTTCTCAGCAAAATTTACAGGATATCAGTGCATTGGCCATAGTACAATCTAAAGGAAAAGAAAAGGAGCCTGACATACAAGTATTTGAAAAATTCACAATGACAGAGCAACCTGAGACTTCTAAAGAACAGGGTCAAGTACAAATTCCTCCTATTCAGATCAATGAGCCAAAAATTTCAATTTGACAAACTCCTATCAATATAGAAAAAGGCAAGAAGAGAGATGCTGAAGTTGCTACCCCTGTTGGTGGATCTTCAGAATAGCCTCATGCGAAAAGACAAAAATTAAATCCTCTTCCAGAAGTAGATTTTGTTCAGGAAATTCCTGATAGCCAGAGAGAAGATTTGGATAGTCAACAAATAGGTACAGTCAGTGGGGCATCCACTACTTTACAGAGAAAAGAGCTGCAAAAGCAACCGAGTGTTGAAATATCTTCTTTCAAACCACCAGTTAAAGATGCAAGAGATATAAAGAAAACCTTTATCAATATAAAAGCCAGGAATGATCCACTAAGACTCCAGGTTTACAATCAATATTTGAAGATGGCTCCTAAGAATCAAGAAATATTGATGTCAGCTTATGAAATTCAGCAAGGAAAAATGATAATGAGTCACTTCAAACCAAAAGTGCAGCAGCCTCAAACAACTGCAGATTATATTAGAACAAATTTTAAAGTCTTAGCAAAGGATAATCATCCTTTAGATCATATTGAGTTACATAAGAAAACTGGTGAAATGATCTATTCTACTCTGACCGATAAAGCAATGGCAACTTAGAAGTTGCAGGATTCTTTGGAGAACACTAATGCACAATTGCAGCTTGAAAAAGCCTCTTCTCAGGCCAAATACAATAGGATAAAGACATTGGAGGAAATAATCATTGGATTGGGTCACAATCCTAAAGATGTCAAAGGTATAGAGGCCCTAATCAAGAAAAAAGATGATGATATTGCAGCTTTGAGAAAGCAGTTGAAATTACCAGCTTCAAGACATCCACAAACTGAAGAGATGATAAAGAAAAATTCGGAAGAAGAAATGATGGAATTGCTTTTGAAACTAAATGAGCAACTAAATGAAACAGAAAAAGAGCTTGAACAGGCATTAAAGAACAAGCAGTCTACTATTCTAGCATCAACAACAGAGGCAATTACAGGTACATGTACATCCACAACAGGTCAGCCAACAGAGCTATCACAGGTAAATACTTCCAATTTGAGTTCTGAAGAATTAATAAAGTCAATGAATGAATTGAAAATTCAAGTAACAGAACTCTAGCACACAAAGTTACAGCTTACTAATTTAGAACAAAGATATGATCTCTCAAAAATGAGTGTTGCTGATAAAACAAGAGAGGTCAAAAGATTAGAAAAATTGGTTAAATCATTGGAAAAGGATCTCACATTGGAGAAACCTTTAAAGGAAATAAATGAAATTCTTTGGGACAACATTATCCAATCAATAAAGGATGTCTGGTCTTCAATTCAGATTATGTATGAACAAAATGATTTAGTCAAATTGGCTATAGAAGAAGTTCAAAGTACAAGAGAAGAATTGGGAAATAGGCTTGAGGAAGCCAATCAACTCATACAGTTTCTAAACACTCAAACCAGACACCAACTTGCAAAACTTGGTATTCAGGACAGGACCAAAATTTTTTTGGAAATAAAAAGAGTTTTTACTAAGAGAACCCTTATGCAGAATCTAGAACGAAGGTGCTCAGATATGCAAGAAGAAATCATTTCCTTCAGAGAAAGATTTAATATTTTGTTGAAAAAAGGATTGCTCAGTTCTATAGTTTCAGAGGATAAAATAATGGACCTTGAAAGCTATGTTGAAAAATTGGACAAGTATGCTGAAAATCAGGCCAATTCTTCAACCAGTTCATCAGAAGCAGCATTGCCAACAGGAAAAAATCTTCATGACAGATTGGAAAATTTATTTTATCTTGAACATGAAGTAAAGCATTTGTTTCCAATTCAACCTACCTTTTTCAGATATACCGAGGCTAATGAAACATTGAGAAAACTTCAACGGACCATAATACCAGAAGATAAATGGTGGGAAGAACTATTGGAACTTTTGTAAAATTTATCCTTATATGAAATTTTGCCTATTTACTTTGATTTTATTACATCCTGCCACAAACCTAAATGCTTTATGATTCTCCAAAGACTCTTGGAAAATAATGCTTTCAAAAAATGATGAATATTCTTTAGTATCCAATGAATCATGTGATTTTTGGCTTGGAAATCCATTTCCATTTTACTATAGGGATGCCTCCTTTGCTTTTCCTTTCCTTCTAGATAAAATGAAAGCATTTTTTTCTAATATTTCCCAAGATACCAACAAGAATATAAGCTAGGGAATGCCAATATCCTGGTATGGACACTACTAAGGTTAATGTGCCACCCAAGGATAACCATATTGTGATTATTTTTCCCACTTTTTGATATGGAAAGAACCAATCTCCATACCTATAGTAATTAAATCTTAACATAAATCCCAAGTATTTGAAATGGGTGCACTTGGTTGATTGTTTTTTCTAACATATCTTCCAAATCATTGAAAGTGATGGTAGACTTGAGTAGGTTTACTTATATTCCAAATGAAACCCAAAATGATTTTAGAGCTCTAATGAGTCTTCACATACTAGTCCTATCTACTATATCCTGCAAGAAATAGGATAACATCGTCCACCAATAGAAGGTGCGTAGATAATAACATATGTAAATGTGTGAGTGATCAAAATAGTAGCATTTCTTAATTTGTTTAGGCATGTATCTCTTGTTTTTCATCTTCCATATTCAAAAACTAATCACGGATTTGGGTGTTGATGCCATGTATATTCTAAATGGATTGGTATCCATACCTTTCCAAATGCCCCCACACCTGCGACTGGGTAAATTTTATTTTTTTAACATACTAGTTAAATAAATATTGTTGTAATATATTTTCTAATCTCTCTCTCTCTCTCTCTCTATATATATATATATATATATATAGATATATATATTATTTTATATATAATTTGTTTTATTCTAAGTCATAGGCATAGCTACTGTAACTTTAACACCCAATTACTACAACTAGATACAAGCAATAGTTTTATGTAACCATTATTGCAACCTTAAGTTATTGTTGTTGTTCCATTACTCAAATAAAATAATTCTCGTATAAAGGTTGTTGTCGTGTCTCTATGCGTAAACTTCAATATTTACAAGGACTTGTTACATATAATGATCTCTTAATATATATACTTTCTTTTATATATAATATTTTTTATTCTAAGTCGCGGATATTGTATCCCCAAGCCACAACTCCTACAAACTCAAGCCATAGTTGGCGCAACTTTAACGCATAGTTACTACAAATAGATACAAGCAAATTTTCTATGGAACCGTTGTTAAAACCTTAAGTTACAACTATTGTTCCCTTATTCAAATAAAATAATTCCCGTATAAAGATTGTTACCGTGTATCGATGCCTCAACTTCAATATTGACAAGTTATTTTCAGGTATAATAATCTCTTTATATATATATATATATATATATATATATATATATATATATATATATATATATATATATATATATATATATATATATATATATATATATATATATATAATGTGTTTTATTCTAAGTCGCAAATGTTGCATCCCCAAGTCACAACTTTTGCAACCTCAAGCCACAGTTGTTGCAACTTTAATCCATAGTTACTGCAGTCGGATACAAGTAATTGTTTTATGGAACCATTGTTGCAACCTGTTAGCCACCCATAAAAATCTGTCATATCAGATGGTGGCTGAATGATGTTGGATAGCCTTCAAGAAACAATTTCATTACTAAAATTGCTGATACTTGAATACTTTTGATAATATCCTATCCTTGGGTAATATTCACTACTGTTTCCCTTCAGAACTCAGAATTCTGCTGATTTCCAAAGCCAAAATACTGCTGCAAACCCCATTTTTCCCTGTTTCTCCTTCCCATACTAACCTCATTTTCTATTTTTCCATTCCCCATGAAAATCCCATAATTTCATGTTTTCTTCCCTTCCCATTTCATAAAATCCATTTCATAAGGTCTAAGACCCCTTCTTAGCCTTATCGGAACCCTCTATTTCCTTCAAAAACCATTAAAAAATCATGAAAAATGCATATTTTTATGTATTGGGCTTAAGCCCCTCGGGCTTAAGTTTTCAACCCTTTTCCATCCATAAACCCGAGCGCCAGAACCAACTGCAAGACCCTCGGGCGCTTATCCATTTTAAAATTATATTTCCCCGCTGGAACATATAAAACCTTTGATTTTTGTAAAAACCCACCCTTGTAAATTATGGAGCAATCTCCACCGTCGATCTGCCCTGCAGATCGGATGGCGCAGAGTACATTTCCCGGTGGTCCCCGCGGTCCATAAGCCGTTTGCCCAAACCGCGTGGTTTCCATCGCACCACCTTTAGGCCAAGGGTGGTTTTCTCCCGATGGCCAGTGATTCCATACAACTCTTGACACGTGTCCTGGCCGCTGTTCACCAAACCGCCGTCCATCGCGTGCTAATGTTCGGACCGGGACGCCCAGCGATATCGCTGTGGACTGTTCGAACTGGGCCCATTGATCCAACGGCTATCGCTCGCCTAAGATGCCCGACCATTAACGAAGGTGCCCACGCGATAACTCAGGTTTCCATGCAGCGGTAATTGCATCTCCGCCGTCGATCTGATCTGCTGATCGATGGCCCGCATTCATCGACCGATCCCTCCGTTTAACTTTCGACATCCTCTGATTTCATCTTGACCGTCCGATTAATCCAGATCAACGGCAAAGGTTCACTGTGGGGGCATACCCCCAAGGTTTTTCTCCGTACACCCGGACCCCCAAAAATCACTCCCGATCGTCGATCTCTGCGTGATCGACGGCTCTGATTGAACTCTTCTATTCTGCCTCCCCTTTTGACTCCATTTGATCAATCCGGACTGTTGGATGATGCCATCCAACGGCCATGTTCCCTACATATGCCTCTGCAGTAGTTAACCAATAAATTCATGGATTTTATAATGTTTTGTTTGTATTTTGTAGGGATTAATGTTCTTTTTGCTATGTTCGAAAACGATTCGAAGGAAGAGGGTGATGACTCTCTTGCTTTCGATTTGCCAAAGGAAATCGACCTCCAAGTTTTAAATTCACGTTTCGTCGTGTTCTATTGAGCACAGATGCCTTATGAACCCTACGCAGCCCTGCACGGCAACAAGAAAACATGGATTAAGCATAGAGAAAGAGTATCAGTGCTGAAGACCAGGAAATTATCAGAGCAGAGGATTAATGGATTGTTTACAAGGATTATGGCCCAAAAAGGTCATTATAAACCTAATCCCTGAGTTAAAGTAGAATTCAAAATAGATCCAAAGGGTTTCACCGACAGGTAACCCTCCACCGCCACAAATTGAGGTAAATTGATCCCTAGAGCTACCACGGCGCCACCTGTGCCTCAAAATATTCAATCAGGAGCCGAATTTATTGATCAGGATCAGATATTCCGCCTCAATGCAGCCGAAGAGTTATTTCTCCCAGGAACTTCAATGCAAAGAATATCTGCAGAGTTAATTCAACGCCACAAAGTGCCTCAAAGGTCAACAAAACTCCTACCAAGCTTGAAATCATTATGTAAATCATTTAATACAAAGGATATGTATGTAAGTCTCCTCATTTGAGCCCCTCGAGGTCCAATGAGCCATTTAATTCTGTATTAATTGTAAATGAGATCTTTTATCAGATCTCACCTCCTCATCCTTCTATATATACTACAACAGAAGATGAGTGAGTGTTGGTTGTTGTTTGATTACAAGTTGTAATACTGAAACTCTCTGAATAAATATACAAGTCTGTTGAAATTGAAAAACAAATTAAAGTCTTGGATGTCTTGATGATGTTGTCGCATGTTGTTCCTGAGAAGGCTCTATCATTGGATTCATGAGCTTGGCTGTTGGTGAAGTATTCTGAATTGTTTAATGTTTTCTCCTATTTTCATTATGTTCCATAATTTCTTACTACAGTAGGTTGAAATTTTTAGGCTAAGAAATGACTCCTGGAAGCACCTTAGACCTGTTCATCCTTCACTGTTTTATGTTTTCTTCTGCTGAAGTATTTTAGAGGCTTTAAACTTTCTCTTTAGTCTTCAAGCTTGTTTATTTCCTTAATAGCTCGAATAGTTGGTTTCAGCATGATTTATGGTTCTCCCTGCTTGTCTGCTATCACTTGAAAGTTGTTATTGAACTCTCCCTTTGAAGTACCATTGTTTTAAGTTAATCAAAGAGGTCGGTTTTGATCTTTCCCTTTTCCATTGCTTGAACAGTTGTTTTGAAGGTCTTTATAGTTGTAAGCATAGATGTTATTTAGGTGTTCCCTCTTCTATGAATGCAACTATCAATGAATCTTTTATGTTTTCTAAAGTCATTTAAAATAAAATATTTGAGGAAATAGGGAGTTCCCCGAATCTTAGATTTCATTTCAAAAGTTGTATTGAAGCCATTATTTGCTTAAAGAGTATTTGTAGAATTTATGGTTAGCCCTGTCTATCAAATATTTCTTTATTGTTAAGTTATGTTTTCAAGTTTCCCTTTATTGAGAATTAAACTTCTCTTTCCAAATCATTAATGTCCATCTCATTCCAAAGCAAAGGATCCTGTGGCCAAGTTAGATTTTCCCTTTGATATCCCATATCCCTTCAAGAGTTTGTCATGACCTTATTTTGACTCCATTGCCCAACGAACCAGATATTTCCTCTTTTTGTCTATCTTTCCTAGACCTTTCATGTTCTGCTGTATCAACTCAATCCAACCAAACAAACATCTGCACTTAATAAATAGTCTAAAATCCATAATCAAAGCACACAAGATAAACCTTTGCAAACAAATATTTGAGAGATCCCTCTCTGAGAACAGGAGGACTAGATCCTGGAACTCTAAAGATTGGTTCTGATGTTGCCTTGTCTTTTGATTTTCCAAACTGTCAAAACACGGGACACCAACATAATGGAGATCACGATGGGACCTCTGAGTCAGTAACAATCTAAGTACCCCTTAGGACTTCAGAAATTCCTTATTTTCAATAATATCCAGTGATTATTAGCCACCTCATCGCCACCAACATAATGGCGATCACGGTGGGACCTACTGAGAATTAGAGGTTTGAAAACCCTTCCTCAAACTTTTTAGGTCCAGTATAAGATAAGTAAATTTCTTCAAGCACTGCCTAACAAATGGTAATCATGATAGGACTTAATTGAATCAGTGAAAAACTAAGTAACCCTTAGGATTCCTTTTAACCCTTATCAAGCCTTGAAGGAACCAGTTACCAAGCCATAAGAGAAACTCTGTTTGTTTGAACACCTTAGCTAAGTGAAAAATCAGACTTAGAACACTCTCTTAACCTATAAAACCAAATAACTCAGAAAAACCCAAAAAACATTTCAAGTTTGGCTTCATAATAAACATGGTAGTGGACCATAAAACCTTTACCTCCTTAGGAGCTAAAAACTTCCACTTTGTAGTAAAACACTCATTCTTATATATCACTTACCTTTTTTTGTGTTTTACCTTATACTCTTAGACAGAGTCTGGAAAGGGCCAGGTAGCCTTCGGATCTCATCCTCTTTTTGAGGTGAAATATTTGGTAAATGCCCTCCCAGTCAATCTCTGGTTAAAGTTTGTTGTGTTTCAGAATATCCTTGCAAAAGGATATTTCACAAACACTGTGGTGGACAGTGTACCTCTTAGAAAACATTCTAAACTTCCCACCTGGCGACTCCACAATCCTAAACAGACCTTAAGACTCCACTGGGAAGAACCCTTATCATTATAATATCATTCAAATTCAGTTAGAGGATTGTAGGATCAAAATTTGTGTAAACAGATCAGTTAACCTCTCAAATATTGTCATACTTGGTTGAAATTTTCTTGTTATTTGGGTCTAAAAACACAGCATAGTGGCTTCAATAAAGATTTATACTAGAGCCTACCCTGACCCGAACCCACTTGTCAAGGTTTACAACCCTGAAAATATACTTAGGAAGTATCCTAAGATTAAATCTTCGACTATTTTCAGATCACTCCCAAGAGCCAAGTCAATCCCTGAAAATATTTCGGCTCTACAACAATCACAAGTTGACTTAGTTAATCCCTTTAGGACTAGGTCATTTGGTGATTTAGATCAACTAGATTCTGAGTCTTCACTTTCATCTCCCGAGACGAGTGAACATCCTGGTAGTAGAGAAACAACACCTCCTGATTTACACTTCCTTCATAAACTAGGTGTCTCTCACCCAAGATCAGCTCAGCAATCCACTGTTGTTCCATCCACTTCTGTTCATCCTTCATCCACTGTTCAAACCACTCCACTTCAGCCCACACCTCCTCTTGTCAATCCACCCCTTGTAAACCCACCCCCACCACATATCATGACAGCATGGTATGCTCCCTTAGTCCTTCCTGTACCACTGGTCAATCTTCGACAGGACTATCAGTCCAAAATTTCATTATATGATGCTAGCAATGCTGTAACTGCATCACAACATGTGGATAATATGGATGACTACTTTGACATAAATGAGATCGATGATGATTTTGTCAAGCTTAGATTATTTTCTCAAAGCTTAGGGGAAGAGGTAAGAAAATTGTTTAAAATTTTAGCCCCCCATACTATTAATGATCTCCAAGGCTTCCACCACACATTCTTGAACAAATGGGAAGTAAAGAAGAATCCTCTCCAAGTCCTTGCTGATTACAACAATCTCCGTAGGAACCCTGGGGAAAGTGTACAAGCCTATTGTAGTATATTTAACACTGTATATAATGCACTTTCCCCAGAACTAAAACCTCCACAAGGCTCAGCCTTAAACAAGTTTCCTGAAGGATTTGACTCTGACATGACTTATTCACTAAGAGAAAGAGATTTTTCAACTCTCGAAGATATGCAAATGGGTGCTCTTTCTGTAGAAGTCAACTTAATAGAAAAAAGAGCGAGAATGAAAACTGAAAAAAGAGTATCTTTTAGAGAGGAATCCCCTCCTTCTACTTCAAGCTCAAAAATGGAGAGGATGATGGAAGAAATGATGAAAGAGATGAGCATAATTAAGAAAGCACAAGCAAATCAAAACTAGACTGCACTTCAAAACAATCAAAACATAAATAGAAATCAGAATTATAGAAGAGATAACAATCAAGATAAGCAACAAGAAAGTGACCAACAAATTAGACCTCCCTTTCAACAGAACTATGTAGATCAATATGAGGAAGACACGGAGTTGGAAAGGTTGGAAGAATCACATGTAAACTTGATTGGATCAGACAGTGGGGATGATGTTTTCCTTACTGAAGAAGAACAAGGTTTCTTCTCTGATGATCAAAATACAAACAACTATGAAGATTTTGATGACTATAGATTGGGTTTTGAAAATGCAATCATGGAGGTACACAAACAGTATGATCTCAGGAGCAAGGGAAGTATAAAGGATTAAAAAGATAAGAATATTAGCACTGATGTCAAGAAAAACGTAGAAAACCAGCCCAAAAAGACAATAGAAAAAACCAACATTTTGGCAAAAAAACCAGATTTAAACAGAGACAGGGGAGTCCAGCCAAATGTTGAGCAAAGTACCCCTATCACTTCAGCTAGTGGTCCTAATAAAACTATTCCTATCACTAGTCAAAACAAGGTTCAGAAAATCAAAGCTGCTGAAAATAATTCAATTGAAAAAATAGATGTAAATATTAACAAGTCAATTATTCCTTTCAGCCTTGAGGGAGAGATTGCTAAGATAAAAATTACCATCCCCCTAGCTGAACTAGTAACCCAAGAAGTGTATAAAAACCAAGTTTTGAAAGATTTAAACTTAGGAAGTGATACTGACACCTTAAACTTAACAGATGACAAACCTGAGCTGTTGTTTGGCCCAAAGGTTGAAGGAAAATACCAAGAAGGACCAGTCCCTCCCTTCTATGTTAGTTTGAACATACACGATAAAATTTTACACAATGCCATGTTAGATTCTGGAGCTTCCACACAATCTAATGCCCAAGGTAGTAATGGAAAGCTTAGGCTTAGAAATTACTAAACCATACAAAGATTTGTATTCTTTTGACTCAAGCAGAGTCAAATGTTTGGGTTTAATCAAAGATTTATGTGTTAACCTAGCTCAGATCCCTGCCAAGAATCTAGTAATGGATATAGTTGTAGCTGACATTCACCCTAAGTATGGCATGCTCTTATCAAGATCATGGGGATCCAAACTTCAGGGAAGCCTTCAAATGGACATGTATTATGCCACCATCCCTATTTTTAACCAAAACAGAAGACTATATAGAGAATCCCACATGAAGTACATGGTGAGTAACATGGACAAACCAAAGAACACTCCAATCTATTCTATTCAATCAAGTTTAGACTCCTTTATCTTGTGTAACGAAGATGAAATTACTCAACAAGGTAAAGAAAACATGGACCCAATCAGTTCACCAGAACAATCCAATCTTACCTCGAATCAACTTCAAAACATTGACAATCAACAGCAACAAGAAAATGAAAATGAGACAAATATACTTTGGACAATAAATTTCGATGGATCCTGTAATAAAACCAGTGCAGGGGCAGGTGTCTGGATTCAAAACACAAATCAGAGTTTTTCATATAAGTTAGACTTCCCATGTACTAACAATATTGCTGACTATGAAGCACTTCTCCTAGGCTTACAACTGCTTAAAAAATTAGAAGCCCAAAAGATATCTATTTTAGGGGATTCTAAACTTATCATCAAACAAATCAAAGGAGAATACTCAGCCAAGAATCCAAGGCTTAGGGAATATCGAAATGTTGCCCTTGACCTATTAAAAACTTTCAAAAAATATGAACTCATTTTCATCCCTAGAGCACTGAATCATCTAGCAAATAAACTTTCCTCCATTGCCAGCAATTGCCAAGTACCTGAGATAAATGAACAAATCAGTATAAAGGTGAAACACAGACCTGTTGTGCCTGATAATGAAGATCAGTGGCAAGTTTTTGAATCTGACAGACACATAGATGATTTCTTGAAATTAGAAAATGATTTCAGCATACCAGCACCAGAAACTTTTCATGAAGAAAACTGTTTGTATATTGAACAAATCCCAGAGGCTGAAATAACATATCCTGCTAATATAAATCATTGTGAGAATCCTTTTGAAGCAGAGATAATGAACAATGAAGACCAAGAAGACTTGGAAGTCTTACAATGAAAAAATGATAAAATCCCAAGAGGTCTCACACCTTTAGAACACCTGTTTGATCTCAACGATGTAGCTAAAGAATCAAGAATGAAGCCTATGGAAACAAATGTAGAAGAACATAACATAGGCAGTCTAGCACAACCCAAGATGATCAAGCTATCCCGCACCCTCCCAGCTCACATAAAATTGCAATACATAGAGCTTTTCAAAGAATTTAAAGATGTGTTTGCTTGGGAATACAAAGACTTAAAATCATATGATACCAGCATCATCCAGCATAAGATCCCCTTGAAGGAAAATCAAAAGCCTTTTAAGAAAAAAATAAGGAGAATAAATCCCCTTCTACTACCTTTAGTTAAGGCAGAAATTGAGAAAATGTATAATGTTGGGATCATAGTACCCATTAGATTTTTAGAATGGGTATCAAACTTAGTTTCTGTTAGAAAGAAAACAGGGGAAATTAGGCTTTGTATTGACTTCAGAAATTTAAACAGGGCCTCTTTAAAAGACAACTACCCCTTACCCAAGATGGACCATATACTTCAAAGGGTAGTTGGGTCAAGAAGAATATCCCTATTAGATGGGTTCTCGGGTTACAATCAGGTGTTAGTGTTCCCAAGTGATCAAATCAAAACTGTTTTTACCACACCTTGGGGCACCTTTATGTATGTCAAAATGCCTTTCGGATTAATGAACGCAGGGGCCACCTTCCAAAGGGCCATGGACATAGCCTTCTCTGAAGATATTGGCTATTTTATAATTATTTACCTTGATGACATAATTGTTTTCTCAAAAACTGATGAAGAGCATTTGATTCACCTAAGAAAGGTTTTTGAGAAGTGTAGGAAATTTGGCTTATCACTGAATCCCAAGAAGACCCTCTTTGGTCTCCAAGAAGGGAAACTTCTTGGTCATATAATTTCAGAAGAGGGAATCAAAATAGACCCTACAAGGATAGATGGCATATTACAAATTAGCCATCCTAGAAGCCTCAAAGAATTGCAATCTTTCATCAGAAAGATTAATTTTTTGAGAAGGTTTATTCCCAACCTTGCCGAGCTATTAAAAAAAATTACAAACATGCTGAAGAAAAACGTGGGTGTAAAATGGACTTTACCAGCTAAACAATCATTCGAACTGGTCAAACAAGCTCTTACCCAAACACCAGTCCTGATTAGTCATAATTTTACCAAAGACTTTTACATTTTTTATTTTGCATCTGAACATACAATAGCTACAGTTTTTCTTCAGAAGAATGATTTAGGGCAAGAAAAACCAATATCCTTCTTTAGTAGGGCCTTAAGAGATGCTCCTCTCAATTATAACATCATGGAGAAGCAAGCCTTAGCATTAGCGAAAGCTTTAAAGGACTTTAGGGTCTACATTTTTACACTCTCACATAATTGCTTTTGTTCCACATACTGTTGTCAAGGACATTCTAAGTCAAGACCCTGATGGTAAAAGGGGAAAATGGATTGCAACTATTCTTGAATATGACCTAGAAATCAGGCCCACCAAACTAATAAAAGGGCAAGGATTAGCAAAACTTATGGCAGTCTAACTTCCAAGCATTAGACATGAATATGGTAGATGTGTTGGAAGAAGTAGAAGAAGCTACTGCTCCTTTCATTGAAGAAACATTTCTGAATTCTCCTTGGTATGCTGACATTATTTATGTGCTTTTATATCTAAATGCCCCTCCTTCTTTGTCTAAAACTAAAGCTATATTTTTGAAACAGAAAGCTTTGAGTTTTTGTATATTAGATGGGGCGTTATATTGGAAAAATTCTGTTGGAATTTTTCTTAAATGTTTACTTGAAGATGATGCAGGAAAAATCATGCATGAGTTGCACGATGGTGAATGTGGAGGACACCTCTACTGGAAGGCCACAACAAACAAAATTCTTAGATCAGGTTACTATTGGCCTACCCTTTTTCCAGACACTCAGAACTTGGTCATGTCTTGCCATAAGTGTCAAATATTTGATGGCAAGAGAAAACTCCTTCCCTTACCTTTACATCCAATCAGAGTTGAGGCACCTTTTCAACAATGGGGGCTGGACTTCATTGGGGAAATTCATCCATCCTCCTCAGCTCAACATAAGTGGATCCTCATAGCCACTGACTTCTTCACCAAATGGATAGAAGCTATACCTATCAGGAATGCTAATGACTTCGTCATTATCAAGTTTCTTGAAACCTATATCCTATCCAGATTTGGTTGTCCCAGAAAAATCATAACAGACAATGCTGCTGCTTTCAAATCTAAGAATATGGTTGATTTCTGTCACAAATACCATATAACCTTGGGCCATTCCACTGCTTACTATCCCCAAGGAAATGGATTAGATGAATCCTCCAACAAGAGTCTCATCAATATCATTAAAAAGCTGTTGGAACAGAATCAAAAATCATGACACAGTAAGATGGTTCATGAATTATGGGCTGATAGATTAACTACAAAGAAATCAATAAATATTTCCCCCTATCAGTTATTTTATGGCATGGATGCAGTTTTTCCTACCTCATTGGGAGTTCCAGTCATGAAGCTCCTTCAAGAAGTGTAGGTTGAAGAAAATGATATGCAGAGGAGGATCAACCAGACCTGTTGAGAATGCAGCAAGATGATGGAGCTTAGTGAAATGAAGTCGCCTTCACTAAGTGGGCCCGCAGGCAAATTCTGGCGCAAAATCTATTTTTAGACTATGTCTATTTTTAGACATATGGAGAATGGTTCGGGGATTCTAGTTTGAGATTCTTGAAGTATGTGTCATGTTGGTAAAAATAGATGAGACTCTATTTTTGAGGTCAAAGAGGTCGAAGTCTATTTTTAGACTGCCTCTCCTAAAAATAGGGAAGTCAAATATTATTTACCCTTAATAATATTTAGACTATAAACAACAAGCCATTTCCTTGAGCACTTCGCCCGAGATACATGGCTCATGCATCCATGAGAGGAATCACGTGGTTCCCAAGGAATGATGGCACTGCTGTTGATTTCCATTGGACTTCACAAGTGCGTAAGTTTGGAGGAGCATGTGATGAGTAGTGGAGTTGTGTTCTGTTTGTTTTAGTTGAACTAGTTGGGATTAGTTAACTAACTAATCAACTAGATATGAGTGGAGTAAATTAAATATTATTTAATTCATTAAATATTAACTCATTAGTCAACTCAAGAACACTTCAGTTCACTACAGTGCATGATCAGTTCAGTGAAGACCAGTGAAAGAGATAGATGAAAGGGTAGAGTTAGCTATCAGTTGTAACTATACTGTTGCTATTTGCAACACATAGATAGGTGGAGTAAGCTATGAGTATTGCAAAGTTTAGGATGGTGGTTTATCTATATAAGGAGGCCATCACCTAGCATTAAAAACATGCAATAGAGGCAAGGCAATTGGCAGTGAGTTTTGAACCAGTAACCTGTTCAAAACCAAGCTAGTTTGTGTGTAACTTCATGAGAAAGTACTGAGTACTTGTGAGGAGTATTGTACTGAGTTGGTTACATGTTTTCTCCATTATAATGTACACAATATCTGCGGGGTTTTCAACTATAATATTTCCCCATACATACTGTGTTAATGTGTATGATGATTTCATGTGTTATCCCTTGTTTTATTTTCTGCATGTGTGATGATCTGAGTGGAAGAGATTATGTGTTGCATATAAATTCGAATTGTATGTGATCAGGATAGTCTCGGTGGATAATTAATTATTATTCAGCAAATTTCGACATGGTATCAGAGCTATTAAAGCAGAGATTGATCATCACAGTGATTACAAACTTATTTCGGTAGACAGAGTCTGCATGTGGGCCAGGTAGCCTCCGGATTCATCTTTCTTTGGAAAGTGAAAGGTCTAGTAAATGCCCCTTGCAGTCAATATTTGTGCTAGAAATAATTTTTTCTCACAGATCTAGAGCGGTTGAGCTTTGAGGTGGAATTCGAAATTTTGCAACAGTTTTGTTTTCTTGGTGTCGGTGTTGAAAGTGTCTTTCAACGGTTTGCGACTTGAATATGCTCTTGAAGGAAGTTCGAATTATGTTGCATGGAAGGATCGCATGGAGGCAGTATTAGAAGATAATGGTCTCGAGGAAGTTCGTAGATACGTCTCTTCCTTGTAGGTAAAGGTAACTCAGTTGGTTGAATGCCAAGCTTTTCACTCTGTAATCTGGTAAGAGGATGAGCAGGATTATATTGTGAAGTTACACTGCCTTGAGATTTATCAGATCTTTGAGGTGATATTGAAAATCGCTGAAGTTTATGAATCAAAGATTCAACTTCAGGAGGTTCAATAGCAGATTCTTCTGAAAA